>CM076253.1:6676737-6816737 GCA_038380765.1 Odontothrips loti
GTTTTACTACCAAAACATAGCGAGAGGCACGGCATGCCCCTTGCGGGCTGGAGTAGTTGCTTTAGGGTCTGTGTTGTGGTGTCACCGCTGAGAGACCGCCGCCGCCGCTACTGCCGCCGCTGCCGCCTCCGCCTCCGCCTCCGCCTCCGGGTTCAGCTCGGCTCAGCCTCCGGCCTCTGCTGCTACTGCTGCTGCTGCTGCTGCTGCCTCCGGGCCCCAAGTTTACCGCACGTTTGGTAATTACTACACGCAAAGTGGGACGCTCTGCCGGCCGTAAAACAGCCCGGCCCGCCGTGGGCCCCGCCATGGGCCCGCCGTGGGCCCGCCGTACCCGTCACCGCCGCAGAGCGCCGACCGCCACCGGGTGATCGTCAGGTGTCGAACAAACAGTTTAGAACGTATTAGTGTAATGGACTCGGCCTGAGGGGGGAAGGGGGAGGAGGGGTAGGAAGGGGGTAAAGCTGCCAGCGACAGGTGCTCACGGGGGGCGGGGGTGCTTGACACGCGAGCAAGGCCTTTGAGAGAGAGAGAGAGAGAGAGAGAGAGAGAGAGAGAGAGAGAGAGAGAGAGAGAGAGGACTCCATTTTTAATCCCCGCGTGGACTGCTGCTCCAACACCACGCACCACCACCGAAACCAACTGATTAGTTTATTTTTAATTAAAGGTTTTTTTTTTTTGTGGGAGCGGTTGGCGCTCCAATCTGGTCTGCGTGCTTGAATCGAGCACCCGCTTTGAGTCGCCGTGCGTTCAGTCAACAGTCCTGTCGACGAATCCTTGATTCGAAGTTTAATGTGCATCAATTCCCCTGCTTGGGGCCGAGCGCACGTTAGGATGGTCGTTACTGGGCGAGGCAAAGAAGATGGCGCTTCAGCCGTTGCCGTTTGAACCCATGAGAGCGCCGAAAGGAAAAAGTAATAACTTAACACTGGCGATTTACGTAGCGACAAGAGGGAGAGAAAGAGGGTACGAAGTGCAGTTTGGAGGTCCAGGGTAGGATGAGGAGGAGGAGGAGGGAGATTGGAGTGGGCCACCGAGTCGGAAAGAAACTTTATCCGTTAATTAACATAGATAATTTAGGGAGCGCGAACCCCGAGCGAGAGAGCTTTGCCCGCTTCGGCTACTCCGCCGCGGTGCAGAAGGTCTCACGAGTCCCAGTGGCCCAGTGGAGAGAGAGAGAGAGAGAGAGAGAGAGAGAGAGAGAGAGAGAGAGAGAGAGAGAGAGAGAGAGAGAGAGAGAGAGAGAGAGAGAGAGAGAGAGAGAGAGAGAGAGAGAGAGAGAGAAGAGAGAGAGAGAGATGAACCGGTGCTCTGGACAAGGACACCGTGATGGAGTCATGGGTCAAAATGTGTTTTCCTGAAAAATGACCCCGCCGCGTTTCGAAGCGAATCGAGGATGGAAAATATCAGTAGTGCTGTGTGGCCTTAGGAAAGTCCCAGCTCTTCCCTTCATGGTTAACGCGTCGAAGAGCGCATTATGTGAGCGGCGGGGGAGGGGGGGGGGGGGGCAGCGACACACTGCAGCCGGCCCCAACGATATTGCGAAGATTGAACTGGAGTCGGGGAGACAGAGAGAGAGAGAGAGAGAGAGAGAGAGAGAGAGAGAGAGAGAGAGAGAGAGAGAGAGAGAGAGAGAGAGAGAGAGAGAGAGAGAGAGAGAGAGAGAGAGGTATGGAAGAGGCAAGTGGGGCTTTAGGCCTGTGGCAGCAGGCGAGAGGGGGCTGGAACGCCTGCGGTAAAGAGGTTAGGCCGCCAGCAAAACACGCTGTCATTGCGGGCGGATGGGCCTGGGCCGCTCGGGCGCCCACCCAGGCCCAGCGGTCCCCTGCTGCTGCTGCTGCTGCCGCTGCTGCTACTGCCGCTGCTGCCGCTTGGTGTGATGTGTTGTATACACTCTCCGCCGGGTATTATAGAGGGTCTTTGTGACAAGGCAGGGGGTGGTGGGCTGCCGTGCTTGTGATCGATAGTCGTTTAATTTACGACTCGATTATCTCCTTATACAGCGCGGGGGGGACCTCGTGTGCATGGCGACGGTGACGAGCGAGTTCTTTTAACCCCTTTCCCTCCATCATCTCCGCTCGCTCCGCTCCGCTCCCGGCACTTCCGGGCCGTGTGGCACGGAGCTGAATGGGAGAGCGGATTAATATGGTCATGGCAGGTGGTCCGGGCAGGGCAGCGGATCCTGCTTGCAGCAAGACGCGGGGATGAAATCATGTGTATGCGGAGACAGTTCGTGTACCCGCCGCGAAACTATTCTGCGATGCATCCTAGAGCAATGATATTTGGGAAAGACATAAAAATACACCCGTCGGGCCCGGCCTATATATATATATATATATATATATATACGATGCGATGGAAACGACGGCGACCGACATCGCCTCGACATTCCGACCTTCCCTCCACTCCCCCCAACACACAAGAAAAAAACCGTGTAGACATATTACAGGAAGTGGGGCGTGTGGTGTTGACGATATTGAAATTCCTGCGTCACGCGCAGCGGCAACCGCGGCCGTCTCTGTCTCTCTCTGTCTCTTTCTCTCGCTCCTCGCAGCCTGCGGGGCCTATACAATCCCTGCCCGGTGCACTTCCTCTCTCCTTCCTTCTCTCTCTCTCTCTCTCTCTCTCTCTCTCTACTCTCTCTCTCTCTCTCTCTCTCTCTCTCTCTCTCTCTCTCTCTCTCTCTCTCTCTCTCTCTCTCTCTCTCTCTCTCTCTCCCTTTCGCGTGTCTGTTTGTCTCTCTCAATCCTTCTCATTGACGTCCGCGATGGATGACTCCTTTTCCGCAGTGCAAAACCGCCGCGTGTTCCTCTGCAGCAAGACAGAGACCGACTCAGAGAGATAGATTGGAAGGAAGGGAGGGAGGGAGTGAGAGGGTTGCGGTCTTGGGGTGGTGAGGGGGCGACTCGCCACACATGGGAGGTCTCTGATGGAGGCAATCAGCGCTAAAAGGCGGAGCGATCACAGCCCCGCTCCCTCCCTCACTCCCTCCCCCACAAATTCCTCACTCCATCCTTTGCTTCACGACCGCCGCGCCGCATTCTGCTATCGCCTGCCGCCTGCCCCATTGCTTACTGTTCCTCTCCGTTCTCCTGCTTCCATCGTGCCCACAAATTTATCCCTGCGTGCCACTTTGTTCTTTATTTTCTCCCCGCCGGGCCCGCTCCGCGCTTGAACCGTCTTCGGTCTCTTTTCCTCCCCCGCGCCGCCCCCGCCTGTCAGCTGTCTGTCTCTCTTTTGGGGCGCCACCGCGTGTGACGCACACACACATACACGCGCGCTGCCGCTCTTAGGAAACGGAAAATGTCGGAAAATGTAATTTTCATGTTGTTCTTGCGTGCGTGTAATTAATGTGACGAGGACAAAGGAAAGCCGCTGGGGCGCGAGGGCTGGGGGCGGCTGGGGGCGGCTGGGGGCGGCTGGGGGCGGCGGGGGGCGGAGGAGACGCGACAAGAGGCGAGTGTTTCGTCAACGGTTGTCCCACCGCACCGCGCTCCAGTCGAACGACTTCTAAAACACGGTGGTGGGGGTAGGAGTCGGCTGGTGTGCGCATCCGACGCGTTTTGTTCGTTTTGTTCTTCTTGCTTCGGGCCAAATCCTTACCTGAACAGGAACACCCTATTGGGACCAAAATCCCACCGTGTGGCGAAGGTTCGAAAAAAACAAACAAAAACGCTCTTTACTTTTAATCCTCCGGCACGCCGCTGACCCTGCGCCGCCTGCGCCGTGCCCGGAGGCCCCGGAGTTCTGGAGGCCCGGAGGTCCGGAGGTCCGGAGGTCCGGAGGTCCGGGGCCCCAGTGCGGTGGGCCGGGCTGCAGAATTCACGAGCACTGCGTCCGACTGCGTCCCCGGGCCGCAGGGCCCCGTGTCACGGTGGTGAGGGCACGTCGTCCTGCATAAGTCAACAGCACTCTCTACCCCCTTCTCTCTCTCTCTCACTCTAACTCTAACTCTCTCTCTCTCTCTCTCTCTCTCTCTCTCTCTCTCTCTAACTCTCTCTCTCTCTCTCTCTCTCTCTCTCTCTCTCTCTCTCTCTCTCTCTCTCTCTCTCACACACACACACACACACACACACACGCACACACACACGTCCAGTTGTCAGGACACTCGGTCTGCGAGGGGTGTTGTGTTCGGCCCTTCAAACTCGGGGTAAGTTGGTATACACATTAACGACCTGGTTGCTCTTGCCCGCTTCAGCCGCGGGAGAAAAGTAAATGAACAAGTGTAAGTGTAAACAGTTTGGACTTAACCTCTCCTCCGCGGGTTCTGTTCTTGTGTCCATGAACGATATTATTACTCAAAGTCAAACTCATTGGCCACAGGCAAAGTCGATAACTCCTCCCGGGCACAAAGAACTCTCCTCTCGGCAGGGGGGGGGGGAGGGTCCTCCACTCCGACGTTCCATTCCGTCCCGCGATTCAATAATACACAGCGGGGGCTTTTTGCCACAAACGGCGCGCTTCCCACACCGGTCAAAGAATTATTGAAATCCGTTTCGTGTTTGACGGTCAGGGAGGAGAGGCGAGAGGAGGGGGGAGGGGGGGGGAAGGAATTGCTGGTGACGTCATCGGTGAGGCCTCGGCCTGGCAGGAGAAGGGAGGGCAGGCGAGGGAAGGGCGCGAGGCGAAAAGGTGTGAACACGACGCCAACACGGCCACGGAATTCCGACCAGCGGCGGCAGCAGCAGCAGCAGCAGCAGCAGCAGCAGCAACAGCAGCAGCAGCAGCAGCAGCAGCAGCAGCAGCAGCAGCAGCAGCAGCAGCAGCAGCAGCAGGAGGCAGCGGGGCAGCGGGGCAGCGGCCGCCTCCCTTCTGGTCTGCCGGGGCCGTTCGTAAATGGTGTAACCTCGATGGACGCAGACCTCCCGCAGTCCTAGAAGCGCGTCCCGGCCCCGGCCGAGCACCAGGACGGCGGGCGCTCGAGCGCGGGGTACCGTTCCTGCAGTCGTCCCCCGCAGCCGCGGAGACGCTCGTCGTCACGCTGATGGACGACGCTCCGGGGCCCAGCGGTCTCGGAGGCGAGGCGTGTCGGTGAGATATTTGCCATCGGAATAAATGGAGAAAGATAAAATGCCATCAGTCAAGCGGTCCGCGGGCAGCGGGCGGGACGGGGCGGCGGGGGCCGCCGTGCCACTCGGCTCGGCAGGGGCGGGTCCGGGCGCGGCGGCCTCACCCTGAGCCCCGGCCGGGCACCGAGGCCCCC
Organism: Odontothrips loti; assembly: GCA_038380765.1. Classification (NCBI taxonomy): domain Eukaryota; kingdom Metazoa; phylum Arthropoda; class Insecta; order Thysanoptera; family Thripidae; genus Odontothrips; species Odontothrips loti. Next base: position 6,681,938 of record CM076253.1, read on the forward strand.
AGCGTGCCCCCAGCGGGCCCCCAGCGGACCCCCAGCGGACCCCCAGCGGACCCCCAGCGGACCCCCAGCGGACCCCCCGCGGACCTTCAGCAGGGCCCCCCCGTCTCGCGCGATATCAGGTCGTCCCAGCGGAAACCCCACTCGGCAACGCCCCGACGGCCCCGGGCGACCCCCGGCCCTTGATATACGAGCTAGTAGGCCGTGGAGGGCGCGGTGCCCCGCTGTGTCTGCCTGTCCCTGTCCCCGCAGGGTCCGATGTCCGACCGGGGGGCTTCACGCGGTCACCTACCCGGAGCCAGTCCTTCTGCGTGAGGTTTTAGTGTATACACTGCATGCGTTTATTACTTGAATATTGAGGGGTATCGTGAATATTTAGAAATATCATAATTTAAAAAAAAAGTCAGTCTGGCGCCCCGCGCTCACACAATCAAGGAATTGGTGAATAAGAAGTGCGCGTTGGGTCTGGTCAGCCCTCTCGTCGCGTGTGCTGCTGTCTCTCGGTCAGCGCCGGCATTGCGCGCAGCGCGCTCCGTCTGCGCTCAGGTGTGGTCAGCCCGAGGGGTACACCACTCTTGAAAATATAGGACAGTGACTGAACTACCAAATGACTGGATGTGACTGGAGAATGACTGGAGAAACGGTGGGCGAAATTACTACTAAAAGTGTCTGGAAAGCGAGGATCAATATTTTTCTTCATGTTCTGCTTTGGAGACATGTGCTACAGTCAGCTACAGTGTAGGAAGCCTCGGCTGATGAGTATCGTGGCACATTAGCCGAACCGGTTAGAGCGCTGAAATCTCACGCTCAGTGTCCCAGGTTCAACTATTGCCTCCGCCTTCAATTTTTTCGGTTTTCTGCTCTGCTCTGCGGGGATAGACTTCAGGGAGCGCGCTACGAACAGCATAGTGGCTCGGTAGCCGCATGGGTAAGCGGACCGGGCGGCGACCGACGGGTCCGTGGTTCAAATCTTGCCGGACTCCCAACTTTTTCTTGTGACACGGCTCGGAGGACAGTAGCTAGAGTTTACTTCCGAACGTGGCATTGGTATGGCTGTCCAAGCGACCGTGCGGGCTAAGGCGCCGCCGGCACAAACCCCCGGTCCCGAGGGTCTAGGGTTCGATTCCCTAGATTCGAGGGTCCCGCCCGGGGGGGGCGTTCTGTGCCTCGGGAGCAATCCCGGGGGAAGACTCGGGGGATGTACGGGTGCTTCTAGGGTTCGAAGCTTCTGTTTTCCTCTCTCTGAATCTGGCAGGTGCGGACATGCCGCTACTCGGTACGTAGCGAGTAGAGTACAGCGGCTTCGGCCGTGTACGAAGGGAACCTATGTCCTCCAAATCTTCGCAGGGGCGGACTCCCACGATTAGTGGGGCCAAACCAGACTGCGGTTGAAGGGCACTACAGTATGATGGAGTCCCGGAGGCCGTGGTTAGCGGAGGGGGCCTCGCGCATTGGCGCGGGCTAGGGGTTGCCGGGAGATCCGTCCGGCGCAAGCCGGGTAGCGGGTTCTAGTGCTGTGTCCCGGGGCCAACTAGCAGCCGTAAAGCACCGGTTCCCGTAAGATCACCGAAGTTGAAGGCAGGGGTCCTGGCGGAAGCCGGGACGACATAGGTTTTGTAACATGCGGTCAAATATGCCATCTGGATTATTTTCAGAAACAGTTTACAAAAACATTTTGGTGACTGGAGTGATTGGGATGGGACTGGTAGTGACTGTACATGAGACTGTTTCGTTAGGTGTACAGTGACTTTACCACGTGATGTACCCCTCGGGTCAGCCCTTTCGATCAGCGTTGACGGTTGCTGTTGGTCAGCGCGCTGTTATGGCCGCTCTTGCTCGAATTCAAACGATTTCAGTGTTGCCGCTCGCGGGCCCCGGCCTGGACCTTTCAGGCAGATTCCCGATATATCGGCAGTGGCTGTCCCGGGCCGCCGGGCCTGGTGACGACAGCCAGTCTCTCTCACCCACCGGAGGTGCCGGAGGTGCCGTGCCATCTGCCATCACCTCCCCGACAGGGGGCCCGGGCCTTTCACTGGAAACGAACCATTTCTCATGACAACCAGAGGGGGGGGGGGGGGGGGGCGGCGGGGCGCGATCACGGCTGCATGCTACTTTCCGTCGCAGGAAGGCTGTGACAAAAAGATACGACGAAATTCTTTTTCTCTCCGCTGTGTCTGCACAAGCGGCCGAAATAAATAAATACAAAATGTCCTCGATCGCCCGATTTTGTACTAATGCTTGATTTTCATCCCTCCGACACACGTTCCTCCAGTTCCTCCGGCCCCTTTCCCCGCGCGTGTCAGCGACACGAACGGGGCCTGCCGCCTATTCGTAGTGCCGCGTCTGCACATTTTTCATTACTCACGGGAAGTGCAAATAGACAGGCTTGTTTCCGCGTTTCCGCTTCACCGCCGGTTTGTTTCTATCACCACCATCGCCCTCCCCCCTGCCCCGCCTCCCCTCCAATATCCGATACATACACCATATCGCATCGGATCACTCACAGTGCGATGGCTGGCGCCGAAAGAGCGTAGCTAGCACAGCGATCTCTCTCTCTCTCTCTCTCTCTCTCTCTCTCTCTCTCTCTCTCTCTCTCTCTCTCTCTCTCTCTCTCTCTCTCTCTCTCTCTCTCTCTCTCTCTCTCTCTCTCTCTCTCTCTCTCTCTCTCTCTCTCTCTCTCTCTCTCTCTCTCTCTCTCTCTCTCTCTCTCTCTCTCTCTCTCTCTCTCTCTCTCTCTCTCTCTCTCTCTCTCTCTCTCTCTCTCTCTCTCTCTCTCTCTCTCTCTCTCTCTCTCTCTCTCTCTCTCTCTCTCTCTCTCTCTCTCTCTCTCTCTCTCTCTCTCTCTCTCTCTCTCAGACAAACACACGTATATATAGATATGCGGTGATCTATGTGTCCAGCTTGGGTGATTTGTTTGGGTGCGCCGGCAGTGGCGTGTTCCAGCTGCTGCAGAGCCACACATCACGGGGCGGGGCCGCGGGGCCACGAGGCCATGACGAAGAAGAAGAGGCACATGAGCGGCATCGGCACGGCGCTGCTGCTGTTCCGCCCGGCGCCGGAGTAAGCACTTACGCCTGTCCCGGAAGCCGAGGACAGCGGCAGCACGGCAGGGGCGAGGCCAGGCGAGGCGGGGAGGGCTTCATTTCCCATTCAGTGCCAACAAGTCGTGCAAAACTGTGTCTCATTCTCCCTCGCCCACGTTTGTCGCCCGCCTGCTCCCCACTCCCTCCCTCTCGCACCAACAGGCCCCCAGGATTTACTGCGAAAACGTATGGCATACAAGGGTAGACCGGGACTCTTCGAAAGATAGAAAGAGAGAGGGAGAGAGAGAGAGAGAGAGAGAGAGAGAGAGAGAGAGAGAGAGAGAGAGAGAGAGAGAGAGAGAAGGAGAGAGAGCAGCGTACTTGACAAATTTTGCCTGTGCTGCCCAACGTCCGCACGCCGCACCGAGAGCTTCCATCTAAGCAGCAATTTGTCTGAAGGAGCCGGGCCGGGGTGACGTCCCCAGCCGCGGAGAGCATGTTTTCTCCGCGAGGAACCCCCGCGAACCTCTGCGGACCCCCTCGGACCCCCCCCCTCGGACCCCCCGCGAACCCCTGCGGGCCCCCCGCGGACCCCCCGCGAACCTCTGCGGACCCCCCACGGACGAGTGAAGACGCGGAGATGGCAGGAGTCGGCGGATTGATAACAAGTCGGGCCGAGGTTTGATCAGTGGCTCCCACTTCCACTTCCAATTACTTTGGGGCCGATATCATTTCGGTCCCCGGCGGCGGTCCGCTCCGGTCCGCTCCGGTCCGCTCCGGTCGCTCTGTTCCGCTCCGGTCGCTCCGGTCCGCTCCGGTCCGCTATCCGGTCCCCGGATCCGAACCAGAGCCAGCGCTGATCGCGGTGGCTGTGGCGGTGGTGACGCGTCACTGAGCGAGCGAGCGAGCGAGCGAGCGAGCGAGAGAGAAAGAAAGAGAGAGGATAACGATGGCGGAGTACGCGCAAAAGGGGAGAGGGGGACCGAGACGTGGAAGGAAAAGAGGATGGGTGGGGTGGGCGAATAATTAATGGTGTTGTGATCACAGGATCTGCCCCTTTCATGGAGCGCCCCCCCTGCTCTCTCCTGCACCCTCCGCTCTCTCCTGACCCCCGCTCTCTCCTGCTCCCCCGCTCTCTCCTGCACCCCCTGCGCTTCTTCATCCGCTGCCGCATCCCCCTCTGCAGACAGGGGCTGGGCGCTGGAGCCGCTGGAGCCCTCTTGGCGGGGTGGATTGTCTCAAACGGCCTCCCTCCGTTGCAGCAGCAGGCAAACCGCAGCCGCTCGTGGTCCGCGGTTCGAGTACCCTTCGGTTTGGATGTCCGCATACATTTATTTTCAAAGCCCATCACATCCAAGAGTCCTGGTTGGGTCCTTATTACTGACAGCGGGGATGACGGCAGAGGACGCAGGGACTGGGCTGACGGTATAGCAACGGGACGTACCTGCCAACAGAGGAGAGACAGACGGGGCATCAATAATTCTGCTGAAAAAAGAATGAAAATAAAAAAAAATCGATATGCAAAGTACGGGGTTCATCGGACTCCGCGAAACTCTAATGACAGCGACATGAAAAGAGCGGCATTCAGAAAGGCGACCGCCAAAGAACAGACAGCGGATGGCTGCCCGCCCCCGGCCCGCCCCCGGCCCGCCCCCGGCCCGCCCCCGGCCCGCCCCGGGCCCGCCCCGGGCCCGCCCCAGGCCCGCCCCCGGCTGCATGCTGGCTGCCCCGATGCGCGGTGTTGGTGGTGGCAATAATCAAAGGGAGGGGCGGGAAGGGCTTCGTCCTGTCCGAGGGGGAAATAGGTCCCTTAAAAAACCTACACCGAAATTCAAAATTCGAATTTCGGCGAATTTCAACTGAAATTCTCGAAATTCCGTCAAAATTCTCAAAATTTCGAAATTCTTTTCGAAATTTCCGAAATTCATCCAAAATTTTCGAAAATCAACCGAAATTTCCGAAATTCAACCGAAATTCAACCAAAATTTCACCCAAATTTCAGAAATTGGACCAAAATTTCACTGGAATTTCAGAAATTCGGCTGAAATTTTCCAAATTCGGATGAAATTTCAAGAAATCAACTAATATTTGGTCAAAAGTTCAGAAGTTCGGTCCAAATTTGAGAATTATGGTCGAAACTTTAAACATTATTGATCTATCTATTGGATTGGAGACACCTTGCCCCCATACTGTAATCTAAAGTGAGTAATCCAGCTCGATAGTGCACTTTCTTCACACACACACACACACCATGTATGGGGGCGCCAACCCTAGCCATACACATGACGTCATATCACGACGGGTGGACTTAACACAAAACACAAAAATAGTGTCACTTTTCCCGAAAGGGTCACATGACACTAAAAGAACGACGTCTTCGATCTTGCTGTCCGCCGACGCCGACGGTGACAACCCGGGGGCTGGCGGGGGCTCTCCTCGCCGGCTCCGCAACCGAACAGCTAACGTGGCGCGGGCCTACCCCATGCTACGGCGTTACCCCGTGTCCTGGCTTTGGAGCGCTTCACGCGAAGCGGCACCCTGTGGCACCGGCCGCCCTGCCCGCCTCGGCCTGGCTCGTCTCGGCCCGGCTCCGAGCGAACGACGCCCGTCGCCGAGTGTAGTGACACCCTGTGGCACCGTCCGTCTGGCCGCCTTCCTTTGTTGTTCCTCCGAGAGCTTCGCCGTTCGCCGCCGCTCGTAGCGCAGTATCGCCGCGCAAGCCAGCGAAGGGTGCACGCGCAGGAAGGCTCGAAGAAAGGTTGTGCGGGCGCATCAACACAACTCACTCGAGACAATGGCTGCAGAAGATCCACCGCCTCTGGATATTGATGAGGTTAGTATATTCAGTGACGTGCCTAAGGCATCGATAATTTCGTTGTCCTTCCTCGACTGTTTCATGAAAACGCACCCTCTTTAATAGTTCAGTCTCCGGGTTACTCTTTAGACGCGCTTAAACGGAAGTCGAAGAATTAAAGCCATTGATAGCGCTTTTCAGGAGGACTGACAGAAACTTGTATAATGTTTAGGACGCATTTGTAGATTAGATAACCTTTAAGAGTGTGGCGAAATTCACGATGTTCGGGGCGAGTGCACGAGATGCTGGAGAAGTTTGTTTGATTTCTGCTTCACATTCTTGATTTATTTCTGTATGCGTGGAATGCAAGCCTTTCCGATTTCTTCATTTTGATGCTTCTTCCGTTGTGGACGTCCTCTGAATACCCTATTTTGCTCCCTCGAAGATGTGGTTACTGCACTGTTACTGTGGCGTTCAATAGGGTCCGAAGTACAGAACGACTGCTAAATGCGGTGATTCGGCTAGTTGCCGGCCTAGGGGCGGACGCGCGCTCAGTGCTGAGTGGTTCCCCCCCCCCCCCCTCCCTTAAACAGATGGCATTTGATAAGTCGTCTTGCTCATCTTACTTCCGACTTCATCCTCGCTTGGAAGACCCTATTTCTGAACTACCGAAGGTCCGCGCCAAATTCGGAAGACTGAAAGTCATGTGCCAGTAGTTCCGGGGACGAGCGCGTTTGAATAGCCATTTCCAATGAGGCTTCAAAGCGGAAGTAGGTGATCGTTTGCTATCAATCATCACGCTATCGCAGCCGGAACGTGGACGTTCGGATGGGAGCTAGGGCCTGGACATCTCGTCGACGATCAGCGTCGTACCGGAGTTGGACACGCGGGGTGCACGACGGTTGCGTCGGAAGTTCGGACGTGCCTGAAAATTGACCAGGGGAAGTGCATGTGTCTCACTCGCCGTAGGTGGCCTGGACGGTGCAGGAATTTCGCTTCCTCTCTCTCACTCCCTCCCAGGAACTGGCCGTCCGCAAGGGGTCACCCTGTCGGCTGGTCAGCCCAAGAAGTCCTATGCCGTGCGCCAGAGCGCCGCATGAAGGGGGCCTCGGCGGGGAGCATCGGACAGGATCAAGCACTCGGCCGTCTCGAGGCAGCGCCGGCGCAGTCTCACGGCCTCGGTGCAGCTGCCCACGGTCGCCGGTGTCCTTGGGTGGCGGTCTCTGATCAGCGGGAGGGCCACGTCCCAGACCGCGCCGTCGATGGCCTCCGCGCACACAGCGGCGGCCGTTGCTCACGGCCCCTGGGGATGGCGGACTCATCCCGCAGCATTCGAAGGCCAGGATCGTCTGGGACAGCGAGCCCTGGGTGGGGGCACACAGCCCGGACCACACATAGCCCGGGTGACACACAGTTTTGGCCTCCCACGTTGGACAGTGGCACTGCCTGCGGTCGCACCGCCCGTGTCCCAGACACCCTCTCCAGCACCAACTGCACGCCGTGTAGTCCGGGGCTGCCTCGGTGTCCTCGCCAACCTCACAGGTGCCTCCGTCGCTGGCGGCCGGCACTGCGCTGGTTCGGACAGTCCCGCGCCACGTGCCCCGGCCCGCACAACTCTAACATGTCCTCTCGAACAGGGGCCGCCGGGTGTAGCCTGAATGGTGTCGGCGTTGGTCTCGTCCTGCAGGCTCTCCTCGGCCTGGTCCGTGGGCCGCGCCGCGCGCTGTCCTGGACGCGTTTGCCCTCCGAGACTACTTGCCGGATGGTGGGAGGCTCATCCGCCTGCTCCAGGCGCTGAATGGCCTCCGCAGAGACAGCCGTCGCCAGGGCGTGGTCGAGGTTCTTCGGGTGCTGCAGCCGGACGGTGCGCTGGACGGCGGGGTCCCGCCGTCCGCCCAGGAACGCCCTCTTCGCCACGGTCTGGGCGGACTCCTCTGGCCCGATCGGGAAGGCTGCCCTGCCCACACCAGCCGCAGGACGTCGGCGCCGAAGTTAGCGATGGACTCACCGGACCTCTGGGTGTGGCGGGCAAGGTCGGCCTCCGCCAGCTCCGTGTAGTGCTGCTGGAGGCGGCGGCGCAGGCTGGCATAGGACGTGTACTGGTCCGGGGGCAGCGTCTGGACGAGATCGGCGGCCCTGCCCTCCAGGGCACTGAGGAGCCGACGGCCCTTCTCGGCCTCGCCCCAGCCTTGGTCGGCCGCCACACACTCAGACTGCGCTACGAAAACGGCCCACGATCTGTTACCGTCAAGAGTAGGGGCGCTGCCAGGGCCCGGACATGCCCGACGGACGTGCCCCAGGACGTCCGACACTTATTCGAGGAGGCCGGCGCTCTGCTGCTGGGCCTCTGCCGACGCTGCTACCCACTGCGTCAGCACGCTCTGCATCGCCGCGGCATCAGCCACGAGACCACGTCAAAAGTTTTGGAGGCTTAGCTCTCGCTGACGATATGTAGGTACTGTCTCCGGACGCGCGGTTGGTATTCTGCGCTGTGGTCGTGATGTATCGTCAGCGAGAGCTAAGTTTCCAAATTTTTGAAGTTAGCTCGTGGTCGACGCCGCGGCCGGAAATACTCTCTGCTGCGGTTCCCCTCATACTGGATCCGCTTTTGTGATTTCATAACTTCTTACTTCCGTTTCGGCTCCTCTCCGGAATACGCTAATTCAAAAACAGTGTGCGGTTGTGTTTCTCCTTTATCTGATTTGCTGTTGACATTTTTGTCTTTTCTCACGCAGGTTGAGCCCATCGTCCTCGATGTGGCGGAGGAAGTGTGGTGGGACGAGCTAGAAGCTGCGATTCAAAGTCGTATCCCATTCAAAACGCTCCTGTCTGCAAACGGTTTCAACAATAATAAAGCCATGAGCCACCTTGCCAATTGTACCACACAATGTAAGGCCCTACAGGACATTGAAGTGTTTGTCCGCTCGTCCTTCAAGACCACTGCAGCAGCGGCAAAGGCACTAGGACCAATTAGTTTGCCGTTAGGCGTCAAACGCTTCCAATTTGGTATGGGCCATCGAGCTACCATTGAATCTGCGGCAAGGGAGTGCAAGCGCCGACTCAGTGTGCCTGACTGTCTCCAACCGAAGAGGGCACGGACATCCCATGCGCTCAAGGAAGTGGAGCAGTCCCAGCCCGGATCTCAAGAGGAAGAACAACATCCAACGCGATGTGAAGGGGAGGTGAAGTTATTGCGGGCCCTGGTGAAGTCTGCAGCCGAAGCCGCTAAGGACCACCTCTCTGCTAAAGCAGTTGCCTCTGCCGGTGATCCGGCGCTAGATGTGCAAGTGGAGAAAACGGCTGACAAAAACTTCCGCGCCAAACTGCAGTGTCAGCTGTGTGAGAAGACTATTAGCCTGGAAAAAACAAAGAGAAATTGGTGCTGTTCTAATTTCACCACGCATCTTAAAAGGTGGCACGGCAAGACGCCAAGATCAGACGGCCGGAAGCAGCGACGGAATACGGCTTCACCCGGGTCTTCCCAAACCATAGACCAACATTTCTTGAGCAAGTCGGCTGCCAAGTCTTCTACTGATTCATCTCGGCGAAAGCTAGGTAAGACGCTTTTCACAAATTACGTAATGCCACCTCGCTTAGCTCCTGTGCGCTATTTTGCACTATGTAAGCTTATGATTAAAGTTATGCATGACTATGCACAAATTTTATCAGAATTTGTATGTGTGCAAAAGGTGCGTTAGTATTCAATGTCTCTGTAGACATGACGGCACTGCAGCCCGGCCGTATCTCGTCCACGACGATGGCCTTACGCATGGTGAAGAGCGACGTCAATAGTGCGTAAAATTTGTCTTAGTTTCCCGCCTCGTTCAGGGTGCTTTTAAAATAAATCGCGCAAGAGAGAAAATCGTGCTCTGTATGGGCCGTATTTGAACCCAGGGCCCAAGTTATCATTGAGTCGAATATCAATCTATTTCAGGTACAATAGGGTCAGAGCAGGTAATTAAATCACGTCAGGAAAACAGTCGCATGTATGTAAAAAATCACATCCTTCTTGAAAGTGGACATTTTACCCAAAACATTTTAAATTGCTATTTTTTGTGAGAGTAATTTTTTTTTTTACCTGCTGTGATTTAATTTTTTTTCACCGCGATTTTTTGCCAACCCTAAGGTGTGATGTCATTTGATGAACTGCGTACGGTGTGTCATGATTTTATCTCTTGCCACCCGGTTTTGGGGCTGTTCCAGATTTAGATGAGATCATTCGGGAGGAGGAATACGAGGACCAGCCGCGGCCCACTAGACGGAGTAGGACGTTCTTTGTGTCCTCGGACTCGGCAGACTCTGATGGTGGAACCAGTCCAAATGCTGTGCGTGTGCATGTGCACAAGCCGACGCTCGCTGCTGCCAGAGATGCTGCCCCTGCGTCCAACGACGCCCCTGCCAAGGGCGGCGCCAAGGTAGTCTCTGAGGGAGTTCCTGTCAAGGGTAACCTTGCCAAAGACGGCCCTTCCAAGGAAGCCCCTACCAAGGACACGCCTGCCAGAGACGGCACATCCAAGGAAGCCCCTACCAGGGACACGCCTGCCAAAGACGGCCCTTCCAAGGAAGCCCCTACCAAGGACACGCCTGCCAAAGACGGCCCTTCCAAGGAAGCCCCTACCAAGGACACGCCTGCCAGAGACGGCACATCCAAGGAAGCCCCTACCAGGGACACGTCTGCCAAAGAAGCCCCTGCTAAGGACTCATATAGCCCAGGTAAATTACGTTTTTGAGAAGTTCGCGCGTGTTCCGATACACCGAAAAAAGTAAATTGCTCCGTCGTTAGGTTCACAATTCGGTTTGTAGACATATGCGATGTACCGCTTTCTGCCTACTCTCAGACGGGGGCGCCCACGGAGGAGGCGATCCCCCCCCCCCCCGATCCGCGCCTGATTTGAACCTAGGGGACGTATCGGTTTTTCGAGCTGCTCTCTGTGGCCGGGTTAGCCCTGTATTCACGAAAATAATTTTGTTTGTGTTTTTTTGGGGCTGAACATGGAGGATCAGTGTCGTTGTTTAACGACAAATGTCGTTTCGGCCGGGACCCGGCCCAGCTGGCCCGGGGGTGTGGTCCCCTGGAAGGTGAATTAAGCTGCTTGGGCAGAAAGCATTTTTAAAGACGAATTTGTGCTCGAATTTTGTAACTTTATGCATGGAGGATTCAAAAACAAGCATAGTAAAAAACGGCATTTCAAAATTCGTATTTTGATTAGAGATCTGGCAAAGTTTCTTTCGTCAGGGAAATCAGCTCGCCGCCTTATCTCAGATCAAAATTGAAATTTTGAGATGCCTTTTTTTTTCACTCGGCTTGTTTTTCAGTCCTCTATGCACTGGGTTAAACAGACTGTTAAAAATTTGAGAGCGAATTCGTGTTTAAAAATGCATCCCGCCCGAAAGAAGAATGTCTGAAGCCTCTTGATCCTCCTCGCGGGGCCAGCCCCCAGCCCCTAGAGCCGGCCAGGCCGGGTCCCGGCCGGTCAGCGTTCTTTGATTTTAGCCCGCTGTTCCTCCCGGTGGTGTGGACAAAAATCAAGGATCGACTGCATTTGTCACAAAAATTGTCGCCAAAAAAAAAAAAGGCACTGATTGTTTAGAAAAGACCATGATCACTTCTACAACATGTCAAAACAAAAATGTCATGTATTCTCCATACCTGAGTTATGATATCGATTTATGTTGCAGCCCGGGAAATTTCAGCATCCAACTTGTGGAACGATGACATAAGTGACTCGGATTTTCTGATGGCGGAGGGCCAGGAGGGCCAATGTCCCTCTCCAAATTAGACGTCGGCTCGAAATGGAAGGACGCCAAATACAGCTGGGCGGAACGCAGGAAACGCCGTCGAGAGCAAGGTGCCGGGGCGAACCAGCGACTTTTGACGGAGTTTCTTGACCTCCGGCCAGCTGCTGCGGTTCTTCAAAACCATCGTGGCTTTTCTAAGGCCCTCGCTGCTATTTCGAGGCCTTCCTCGACTGGAGACACCCTCAAAGGAGCAACAAATTTCTTGCGAGCTTTAGTACGCTCGGCTGAAAGAAATTCTGACAAAAGCAAGTATGGACGAAGGTAAGTGACCCTAAAACTGCACGGTGTTCACACTAAGTAACCTTTATGTAATATTTCGCACATACGTAAGATTACGCATGGTTTTATGCGTAACTGCATAATTTTATACATTTAATTATGGACAAGCTCACGCCTGATTTTTTGCCACATTATGCATACATACAGAAGTAATCCGTAGCATTGAATAAAATTATGTATACTGTGCATAACCTTGTTAGCTTATGTGCAAGAATGTAGTGCATACGAGTTTTGGTGTGTTGCCGGCGCAGATCGGCTCACATTGTGCAGTCAACGCAGCCAAAAATCAAGCAGACAAGAAAAGCATTTTTCCTATCCACCGAATCGAGTATTTGAACTTAGAGTGGTCGGGGAAGGGGGAGGCCGTCGGCGACGAGGGGGTAACCACTCGCGCATTGCCCTGTACACTCTAGGCGTATGGCGCGTAATAACTGTATTATCGCGTATTACCGCGTATTAACGCTCAATAATACGCGTATTCAAGGCATGAGAATTACTGGACTAAACTCGTAGGATAATTACGTCGCCCATCAACGTCCGCGATATTGCCGCATGCGCAAACCTTAATTTAGCCAGCACAGATGGCGCCTGCTGGGTAGGCAACCACGACTTCGGTATGCAGGCTTGTTGTGCGGGCTGGCCTACCCCAGCATTCGCAGGCGCTCACCGCTCGCAGTTGAAGGCGCGAGAAAATTCGCCTGACGTGCGTGCGGTGCCAGATAGAGCAAAACGGACGAAATTTTCGTCATGTGGGTGTTAATATGGGGTGGTTTACTAAAGAAAACTTTTGAAATTTTTTGTTGGCGTGGGATCGGGATTTCTTTTAAATCCCGGATAGGGCGTAACATGGGAACTTCTAGCTGGCTGCGCGACCCCTTCCGGTGGTCGTAGAAAAAAAACTGAGGTACCAAAATTCATGGTTATTCAAGTGGAGCGGGATTCTGAACCTGCCCCGTGACATTTTAACACTTTTGGGAGGTGGCCCTCTCTAGGTTTGGTATGCTTAGTTTCAAACACCGGCTGCAGGATGTCTATATGAATCTCACATTCTGTTTGCTGCATTCTGCACTTACCCTATATCGATATATCACTTCAGTTTATGCGCTTTTCTTAAGCGTACAAAAGTCGTAAAAGCGGAGAGCACTTTACTTAGTCGCGACTTCCTCTTTTGTTTCAGATATGAACGCCGTCTCAAACTTTTTTCGGCGTACATCTACGTGATTGGCGGCCTCAAGATGTACGAGACACTGCAGGCAAACCTGGTGGGCTCTTAGCCAAGTCCCAGCCTCGTGGTCTCTCTTGTACGGGCCGCTGGTAAACCTGCAGACGAGGGCGAGCTCAGATTCAAGGAGCTAAGAGAACACTTAGATGAGGGAAACCTGGGAGACACGGTTTACGTCAGTGAGGACGCAACGGTGATCGTTGCGAAAGCGGAGTACGACGCACGCACTGGACGCATTGTGGGGCTTGTCGCCCCGCTGAACTCAAACGGACTTCCCGATACGAGTGCCTTTGCCGCTGCAGGGGCTGCCAATGAAGAGGAATTCCGACGCTTCTTTGAAAAGTATCCAACGGCCAAGTACGCGTATGTGATAATGGCACAGCCACTGCAGAAGGGTGCTCCGGCATTTATTTTGGGAATATTTGGAACCGACAATAAGTTCACTGCACAAAATATTGTTGATCGCTGGAATCATATGAGAAAGAGGGCGGCCGAGTACGGCATTGTCATCCTGGGATTCTCTTCTGACGGAGGTAATGCCAAGTTTGCAATATTTTCCTGTTTATTTCAGTTCCATTGTGGATTGTCGATTTTTGCCCGGCTATCAGAGTTGAACCAGGGACTGAATTTTTGGAAATCGAGTCTCTGGTTCAAATGCATTCTGGGTGACGGGTGCCGGTCCGGTATGGTTTTACGTAATATTACGGTCTCTTATTGTTTCAGACTCACGGCTCCTGAGCTCAATGCGTATTAGTTCCTTCAAGCGCACCACGCAAAATCCTGGTGAATGGAGTAATTGGTTTGGACAGGAGTTGGATTCTGAGTTCCTCTACGTTCAGGTATAACAATTTAAATACTAGTGACCGCTAGTGACCCATAATTAATTTTCACACTTAAGCAGCCGATCTTAATCTCTCTTTTTTTTCTTCTCAGGACACGACTCACAAAGGCGCGAAGTTTCGAACTCGTTTACTGAAACCGTCCGTTCATCTGCCCATGGGGGATTTTGAGGTTTCCGTAACGCATCTTGAGAGTGTCCTAATCAGTCCCAAAGAAAACCATGGCTTGACGAAGACAGATATTAACCCCAACGACAAGATGAACTATCGAGCCGTTAGGAACATATCGTCGGAGCGGGTTCTCGCATGCCTTCGTAAACAGAGTGATGCTTTGGGAACAGAAACTTTCTTGACATTCCTGCGCGACATTCTGGATTCCTACATGGCCCCCGACCTGACACCCGGAAGAAGAATTTTTCTAATTTGGCGTGCTACCTTTTTTTTCCGCATCTGGAGGCTGTGGCTTGAAGAAGAAGGCCTCAGTACACAAGAAAATTTCATATCTATGAATCTCTTTGTGTGCATCGAACTGAATGCCCATGCTCTAGTGAAGGCTGTACGCAAGCTAAGGGATGCGAAGCAGCCTCACTTATTTCTGCCCTGCCTGTACTGCAGCCAGCCGTGTGAGAGCTGTTTCAGGGACACCCGATCCCTCACTTCGACGAACAGTACTGTCGTGAATTTCAGCCTGCTGGGATTTCTTCGTCGGATTGGCAGGATTGAGCTGCAGGGCATGGTCGCCAATGAACTTGGCTCCGAGTTCAATTTCCCAAGGTAAATTGTACTTTTCATGCGATATCCATATCTAAATGCATTACGTTCCTGTTTGGATGTGCCGTTTCATGTTTTTTTTTCAAATATGAATGGGTATTTATTTCTAGGGAAACGAGACGGCAGATATTGGGGGAAACTCTAAAGGAAACCCTGTCCTCACTGGACTTCCCTTTAGATGAGGAAATCCTACTAATTGTGTCTCGGGCTCGCGAGGAGGCTGTTGGCACTGCCCAGGTGCTGGGCACGGATCCAGTCGGCCAGCCTCATGTGCCCGAATGTCTGACGTCCATCGCGCGGCTGCAGGTCGTCTTGGGGGAAGAGAATGAAAATCCGGAGGTCCCTGATGACTTGGTGCGTATTCAATTAGGGATCGTCCATTAATTACGTCCACGATATTGTCGTAAGCGCAAATCTGGGCCAGTCTGAGCACAAATGGCGCCTGCTGGGTAGGCAGCCACGACTTCTGCATGCACGGGTGCCGTGGCACTCGCAGGCGCCATTCTTGAAGGAAATTCGCACTTACTTTAAGGACGACGCCATAACTTTTGCTTTCTTACAGTTTTATCGAAACCATCCGACACGCTACCTGCAAATGGGCAATTGTGTACGTTGTTATTGCACAGATCTGCACTTTCATTACAATGGATATGTACGGAGTCCATCCACTGTACTGAACAAAATCGTACATTAGCATGTGTATCTTTTCGTTTAGTACATATGTTATGTAAGATCTTGTGCATTACAATGAACGAATATGTACTATCCAATAGGCTCTCAAAAATAAATAAGCAACGTATGGTTGACTCAAGCAAATTTTGAGAGTGTAGGAGGTGTAATTAGTAGTGTACAAAATTGTCAATTTGCAGCGTACGTGTGACCTTCCTCGTTAAATAAGAACTCACTTTCCCTGTTTATTCAGTCCGAGCGACCTTACATCCCAGAGGACCTGGATCCCTACGACGTGGCAGTGGCCAGCGCAGCCGAGCAGGCCGACATCCCTCTTTCCGGCGAAGCAGCTGCCCCTGTCCTGCCTTCTGTCAGCTCTTTCATCTCTTTCACCACCAGCAGCGGAGAACAGATAATAGTACGGAAGAGCTTCTTGTGCTGGAGATACGGAGGTGACAAGAATCGGCTGCCTGCGGACCGGATCCAAAGGTTTCAGCTTCAGCAGGACTCAACGTCAACACAGGGGCAACAGCATCCGCCCAACGCCGTGCAGCGGAACGACTCAGTCAGGGCGGGGCAGTGGTGCGCGTTCCGTCAGGAGGACGGCACTGCGACCGTTGGCCGCATTCTGTTCTTTAGGTACTTGACGGGGAGGACGGAGAAGGAGTGCCAGTACTCTCGCGAGTCCGCTCCGGTGGAGGCTCCAGCTGGCACCCGACGCCGCGGTATTGGTGTTCTTTGTTCATGGTTTGCGGTGAATGCGGATGGCTCGCTCCGGTACCACTCTTCCAGTCACCGCTATTGCCCAGTGGAAAGATATATTTGTACAGTGCCTCCACCAGACCTGAAAGGCAACGGTCTTTATTTTCCTACCTTTATTGCTGCCTCATTGCGAAGTTTGTAACCAATTTTTTTTTAAATTATTTGTGTTTTTAATATTGTATGTGCATAAACACTGAAAGAATTTTTCTGAGTTACACCACGACAGATAACATTTGTTCCCCATTAATATCAATGTTCGTGTTATAGTCTTAATCTTAACAATAAAACATGTTCCTTGCCACGTCCAATTTCGTTTGTAATTTTCGTTCTAGCATGTAGTTTGTTTATGAGAACAGACTTTGGTACACTCATATGGAAAAAACTACATGTCGTATGTGTATGTCATTCGCCTGCTATCAAAAAAATAAAAATTCGAACCGGAGGAAAGTCTTATAAAAACTTAGGAAAATTTTGCAAGTCCAGTTGTTAAAATTATAAGTTCTTGGTCACCATTTCGTGACCGAGTTTATGTTTAAAATGCGTTTGAAAGCCAGGCGAACAACATATCAAAAGATGGTGATGACGATTTTTGGGTTTTGACTTCGGCCGCTGTCGATTTTCTGACACCAGCCTGGTCCCATGGGGACCATTCCCTCGTCCCTCACCTCGCCTCACCCGCTCCCATACGACCACACTCTGGTCCCATTAGATCACACCCTGCCTGTTTTCCGCATGTTTGCAATCGGTTAGGGTAGGACAGGAGTGATTGTTCATGTGAGCTGGTTTTCTTGAAGTGGACGCCGGCACAGACTTGATCCGCAACGTACGAGACCGCATCGGTTTTGACGAGAAAATCAGTGCAGCGTCTCACACATTCGTATAGACCCGACCTGACTAACCCGCAGGCAGCTCTGCTGCGTCCACTAAGTACAGATTTGGGCCGTAATGCAATCCAAATTCGCAGAAATTATATCGAAATTTC
This sequence comes from Odontothrips loti, assembly GCA_038380765.1. Lineage (NCBI taxonomy): Eukaryota > Metazoa > Arthropoda > Insecta > Thysanoptera > Thripidae > Odontothrips > Odontothrips loti. The sequence goes on from CM076253.1 coordinate 6,699,075, forward strand.
GAAATTCACTCGAAATTTCGAAATTCACTCGAAATTTCGAAATTCACTCGAAATTTCGAAATTCACTCGAAATTTCGAAATTCACTCGAAATTTCGAAATTCAACCGAAATTTCAAAAATTCAACCGAAATTCACGAAATTCGCCGAAATTTTCAAAAACCTACACCGAAATTCACACCTATTTCCCCCTCGGTTCTGTCATCAAGCCATATTGATGGCGTAGAGAACGCACAGAGAGGGAGAGAGTTAGGGAGAGTGGGGGGGGGGGGAGGGAGGGGAGAGAGAGAGAGAGCTCCCGCAGTCCTTTTAGTGCCGCGGCCACGCCCCCGCAGACACATACAGCTGCTGCCTTGCTCCGCTAACCCGCGGCGGGAGAGAGAGGGAGAGAGAGAGAGAGAGAATCATGCCGTTTCATGACATTCCATAAAAGTGATGGACGAGAGCAAAATATGCCTCCGGCCTGCACACCGCGGGACAAACACCGGTGCGCCCTGATAACACGGCGCAGTGCAGCCCCGCCGGGGGCAGCGGCTTCGTCGCGCTTTTTTCGTTTTCCAGCGCAGTGCCATCGCGGAGTGCTCCAGCGCACACACGAGGCGCAGCGGCCTTCATCTACTATTTTTGTGGCTGCGCCGGAGTGGGTCGACTCAGCATTCAGGTATTCAGGACTCAGCATCTCAGCAGTGAGAGAGAGAGAGAGAGAGAGAGAGAGAGAGAGAGAGAGAGAGAGAGAGAGAGAGAGAGAGAGAGAGAGAGAGAGAGAGAGAGAGAGAGAGAGAGAGAGAGAGAGAGAGAGAGGGCGAGAGGGAGGGAGAGAGAGTGAGAGAGTGAGGCTGACAGGAATACCCTACATAAGGACGACGCTCAACAGGTTGACCTCCTCTCATTTTCCACCCCCTCTCCTCCCTCCCTCCGGTTCCGCGCTAATATTCTTTAAAAAAAAATTAGTAATATAACAAGAAAGAGCCGAGTAAAAACAATAAGAGTGTCCCGCTGATGAAACAAGCAATTTGTCCTTTTCTTTTCCATTTCTTGCCAGGGAGGAGCGCCACAGATCTCGCTGTTCCTGTGCACGGCTGCAAAAAAAATGTTATCAATTTGGGGGGGGGGAGAGAGATAGAGAGAGAAGAAAGAGAGAGAGAGAGAGAGAGAGAGAGAGAGAGAGAGAGAGAGAGAGAGAGAGAGAGAGAGAGAGAGCGCGCACAAAGGTGCCTCTCTTGAGACCAGATGAGTGGGCGATGCTCCGCGGAAAGCTAGGAATACAAGACGAATGCAAAACACGAGATGGGATGCGACGAATATGTTGGAGTGGGTATAGAAATGGTGTGTGTGTGTGTGTGTGTGTGTGTGTGTGTGTGTGTGTGTGTGTGTGTGTGTGTGTGGATCAAGTGGTCTCCCCCTGCCGCCCCTTTGTTCTGCCTCCGTCATCATCTCCCTCCAGCCACTCGCTGCTTCATCGGGAGTGGCTCATGCCTCATGCCTCATGGCATCGTGGCTTATGCCTCATGACGTGGGGGCTTATGGTTCATGGCAGAACGCACATTTCCCTCTCCGCCGGTCTGAGTGAGGGGAGGGCTCCACTCCACCCCTCCGCCCGCCCAGACCTCTTCGCGGCCTGATTCCCGTCGCACAAAGTGCTTTGCGCCTGTGTCGTGCGGTCAGTAATGGATTTACCATATCCCGCAGAACACGGAGGAAAAAAGGTTAGTGGTCGCAATTAATTTTTCACTTGATTTCCAGACAAGCAGTAATTCGTTGTTCTGAGAACCGAAATTTTGTTGGGAGAAATGTTTGTAGGTTGAACCAACAAAAACTCAGTTGCTTCAACAAAAAAATAATTTTGCTTCAGCAACACACCCATTTGTTGGAGCAACCGACTTTTCGTTGGTGTAACTAACAAATAGTTCCCTCAGCTAAATTTTAGTTCTCATTACCAAATTTACTGCTTGTCTGGAAATCAACTGAAACATTAGTTGCGAATGCTAATCTTTTTCCTCCGAGACATATGCGAACAGAGTGGCTGCAAGTGTCCGCCGTGCCTCCTCACCCCAGCAGTGCCAGCAGTGTCACGCAGGTCATCCTCACTCACAGCCCGGCCCGGGGAGAGGAGGGGAGGACGAAGTCCCCTGGCGGTCTAGCTCCGTCTCGCTCGCTCCGTAGGACCGCTAGAGGCGGGAGCGGGGTGACAAGGACGGGAGATGCGGCGGTGATGCGGAGGCAGCCCGGCCCGGCCCGAGCCCAGTCCCCGGCAGGAGGGACCGGATCAGACAAGCGTGTTATTGTGTAAGGCACAGCCAGCCTAGCGACCCTTCCCGGGGGTATGGGGGTGAGAGGAGGAGCGAAAAATAGGAAAAATTGTCACGGCATGGAGGGGGCTGCCCCCGCAGTTAACGCTGGGAGGACCGTACGCAGGAGCGACTCCCAACCAATTATCACTCCTGAGTTTTCTACGGAACCGAAGCAGGGTTTGGGAGACCGTGGGCAGTGCCCCGAGGCGCCCCCGAGCAGTCCGGGCGGTGCCTGCGGACAGCTTCGCGGCGCCGACCTCGAAACCCCGACCCGACCCGGGAGAAAATGAGGTTGGGCCAACCCAGCCGCGCACTCTATCGGATCAACAACAACAACAACAACAACAACATCAACAAGGGCAGGTTCGTGGCTGTGTGGGGACGCGACTAGCGCGGCGCGGCGGGGACCCGGGGGCCGACGGGGACCCTGTGCTCCTGGCGACGGAAGCGGGCTTCCGATACCGCCATCAGCCGCGCCGGATAAGGGCGTGCAACTGGGGCGTCCCGGCTGGTCCCGGCGCACCGCAAGGCAAGCCGAGGCCAGGGCGAGGCCAGGCCAGGCCGCGGGGCGCGGCGGCCTCAACCTTATCCGTACCGACAACTTGTGAAAACTTTGCTGCTCCTGGCGGGGCCTGGCGGGGCCTGGCGGGGCCTGGTGGGGCCTGGCGGGTCCTGGCGGGGCCTGGCGGGGCCTGGCGGGGAGCTCCTTCCCCCCGCCGACACGCTAGCAGCCTGCCACTCAGTGGCTCACTTCACAGAGTGGAAAAGCGGGGCGGGGAGGGACGGGGAGGGACAGGGGCGGGCGGAAGCAGAGATAATCGGCCTCCTGGGGTTGACGGCGAGGCAAGATCCGCTACCCCCCGACGGGACACACCTGTCAGCGGCACGGGGCGGAACCGGGTGGAGCCCCACCCCCCACCCCCCGCCGCGGGGTCCCCACCGCCAAGGTGCCCTCCAGCAACAGAAAGAGCGCGCGACAATCCTCGGAAGGTTTTGCAGCAGTAGCCGCCGCGCCGCTGCTGTGGTGGCACAACAAGTCCCCTCCGCTTTTCCTGGGCTGCTGACGCGCAGGCCTTCGCCTCTTTCTCCGGGCTCGGTTTGGCACGGCTTGTCAAGGGGACCTGTCGCTCGCGATCAGGCTGCTGCTGCTGCTGCTGCTGCTGCTGCTGCTGCTGCTGCTGCTGCTGCTGCTGCTGCTGCTGCTGCTGGGGTTGAGGCCCGTGGCATACTGTGGCAGCCTGTGGCGGGCCTCGGCTTGCGGCCTCTCGTCCCCGCCTTAGTTGGGTGCTGCGGGGACGTGTCAGGACTAGAGATCCGAAATGCACAAGTTGCCGCCCGGGGCCCCCGGCCGCCCCCGGCAGCCCCCGGCAGCCCCCGACCGCCCCCGGCCGCCCCCGGCCGGCCCCGGCCGCCCCCGGCCCGGGGATGCGGGGCTCAAAGGGACCGTTGGGACCCCCGGTGGGGCCGGTGGGGCTGCGGGGGCCCCGGGGGACACAGAGGCTGAAAGGAAGCCACTAGGCGGACGGAATATCCGAAGACAGGCGGCGCGGCGTGGACCCCCTGCTGTCGCCGAGGCGGCCTCGACTGCGGAGCCCGGAGCCTGCGGAGGCGGCGGTACATTGAAAAGGGTTCCGACCGGGACTCTCCTCGCGGTCCTCTCTTCTCAGTCCTCCCTTCGCTGTCCTCTCCTCGTCTTCCTCTCTCTCGATCCTCTCCTCGCGGTCCTCTCCTCGCGGTCCTCTCCTCGCTGTCCTCTCCTCGTCGTCCTCTCCTCTCGATCCTCTCCTCGCGGTCCTCGCTGTCCTCTCCTCTCGGTCCTCTCTTCGCTGTCTCTCCTCGCGGTCCGTCTTCTCTCCCTCTCGATCCTCTCCCTCTCGGTCCTCTCCTCTCCTCGCGGTCCGCTCTTCGCGGTCCTCTCCTCGCGGTCCTCTCCTCGCGGTCCTCTCCTCGGGTCCGCTCTTCGCGGTCCTCTCCTTGCGGTCCTCTCCTCGCGGCCCTCCCCTCGCGGTCCTCTCTCGCTGTGGGTCCTCAGTCCCCCCGTGAGCGCTCCGGATAGACTGGAAACGTTACGTAATTTGTGGCCACCCCCAAGACCCTCATTAGGGCGGAGGAGTGGCCGAAAGGGAAGACCCTCGAACGCTGCGCCTCCCCCTTCTGTCTGCGTGCCAATGTACGCCCTACAGGACCTCTGCCAAGAAGTAGTGCACGCACCGAGTTAATTACTGTACCGGGAATATATAAGAGCCTTGCTTTAACTATGAACAAGACAGGCATGGAGAACGCTTTACCGTTCTAGGACAGGTTCATGTGAGGTACAAGTAAAGGGAAAGGCGGGGGGGGGGGGAAGGTAAACTTTAGGCAGCTCAGATTGATATTGCATTTATTCTCCGGATGAAGGATGAAACAATGCACGATGTGCGCGAAGCCACATACTTCTCGGCGAACGCATCAGTGGTGAATATGTTTTAGGCACGGAGTGACCTTATAGTTTCACTGAAGATCGGACATTTTTTTTTTTTAATTTCCTATGGAGCCCCTTACGCCAAAACCGAAAGTATCTGTGAGAAGTTTTTCAGACCTTCCTGACTTTCGCATAGTACCCATACGAGAGCGTCGGACGTCATTTTAAACTCCAGAAATGACGCAGACAGTCTTAAATCCGAGTTCAAATTCAGCTTTCTCACTCCATCCGCAGCCGGCGGCGGAGCAGCGAGCGGCGCAGAGTAGCGTCCCTGGGACGTGCTGGCTGCTACTACTGCAGCTGGCGACGCACGAGCCTCGATCCAGCACCCTTCCGTACATTTGTACGGTAAACAAAGTTTTAATCCACGCTGTGATTTTTTTAAAAAAGTACTGTGATACAAGTAGGGATTTAAAGGCCGGTAATATTACCGGTAAGATTCGCTAAGTTACCGTTACTTACGGTAATATTACCCGACCTCGAAAAAAGTGGTATTTTTCGGTAATATTCAGACTTGCAAAATCCCTCGTTACAAGTTCACTCTTTTTATCGCAAGACACGCATCCCCGGGAGCTCCGCACGTATAGTGCTCGTATGAAAAAGAAGAAAATATAGGCGGTGGCAGCCGACGACCTCCGCTCCCTCCGCTCCCATCCCCTCCCACACACAGAGAGACGGCCGGGCACGTCCCGTATTTCCCTAACTAGTTCCATGTTGTCCAGCCTGGGCAGGCGGTGGCGGCGGTGGCGGCGGTGGCGGCGGAAGTCTGACCTCGATCCGAAAGCGAACACCCCCCGCCCGCCCCCGGTCTGTCCGCGCGCCAACTTCGATACCTCTCACCACCATTCGATCCTCTCACTACCCTTCGATATCTCTCACCCCGGACCGGGAGGGGCCCGGGGGAGGGGGCTTGGCCGTCAGCGAGGCCGTCAGCCCGGCGTGCCGATGGGGTCCAGGATGGGGTCCAGGATGGGGGCGGTGGGGACGGAACGGCCGGGCCGGACACGGCGGAGCCGTTGGCTGCGGCGGCACCTCATGGCGGCACGTCGGCACGTCGGCACGTCGGCACGGCGGCACGTCGGCACGGCGGCGGGACGTGTGGACGAATTCCATTTAAAGTTGCGCGAATGCGCCGGGGAGGGGAGCGGGGGAGCGGCGGGGCAGGGGATGTAAAACAAACATCGGAGGAACAGAGACCGTGAGCAGCCAAGGGGAGAGAGACGCTCTCTCTCTCTCTCTCTCTCTCTCTCTCTCTCTCTCTCTCTCTCTCTCTCTCTCTCTCTCTCTCTCTCTCTCTCTCTCTCTCTCTCTCTCTCTCTCTCTCTCTCTCTCTCTCTCTGTTCTCCTCTCTGTCTAGGCACCTGGTGGACGTGAAGCGTTCACACGGAGAATAAAATGAAATGAACGCCATGCGAACGCGCGTGGTCCCCACAATAAAAAAAAAACAACAACAACAAACAACCCTTCTTTTAGAAGGATGTGTACGGGAGTTCAGCATGCAAGATCCTTCGAAGAAAAGAGTTTTATTTTACCGTGCCCCCCTCCCCCCAAAGCGCAGCGCCGGGGGGAACACGATGCTGAGGGCGCGAGGGGACAGGAGCGGGGCCGAGAACTAGTTCAAAGAGACTCCGTTTGCACACACACACACACACACACACACGCGCGCGGGCGCGCACCCACACACACACTTGCCACAAGCCCTCCGCTGCGCGCGAGCGTCTTTTAGCCGCAAGAATACGAGATGCGAGATCGGAAGGGGTGGCAGAAATGGGGAAGGGGAGGGAGGAGGGGGTCAGAGTAGCCAAGGCGCCACGCATCCCCTGCGCAGAACAGTTCACAGTTCGCTTCGCGGGGAGAGAGAGCGAGAGAGAGGGAGAGAGAGAGAGAGAGAGAGAGAGAGAGAGAGAGAGAGAGAGAGAGAGAGAGAGAGAGAGAGAGAGAGAGAGAGAGAGAGAGAGAGAGAGAGAGAGAGAGAGAGAGAGAGAGAGAGAGAGAGAGAGAGAGAGAGAGAGAGAGAGAGAGAGAGAGAGAGAGAGAGAGAGAGAGAGTGAGAGAGCGGTGTTTATGATGTAGTCGGGGGGGGGGGGGATTCTTATTTATGCATCCTGAACAGAAGCGAGTTCGTAAAATATCCGTCATCAGCGGCAGCCTACGAAGCAAAACAACAACACCAACAACTGCGAACAAGCGGCCACTTGAAATGATGATGACGAAATGATCAGGAAACGGCCAGTGGTCATCGACATTCTCGCGAATTCATGTTTGACGTCGCGGAATAATTATTGCTGTAGGCGGGGAACGACAAAACGCTTGTTTAGTTTGAGGGCCATTCGTGGAAATAATGCGCGATTGTGCTCTCGGGCCGCCACGCGCAGGCCCGGCAGGCCCGGCAGGCACACGGCAGGCACACACAGGCACGCGTGTCAGCCACACACAGTAAATAGCCAGGCCCCCGGGGCATATACGCGCGGAGCGTAGGAAATTGTTTCAATTCGCTATTTAACAATACAAGCATGCAGAACGCTTTGGCGTTCTAGGACACTCGTTCTTTTAGTACTAAGGAAATATAAGTTTGTCGTGTGAAGCACAAGTAAAATTTATTGTTGATGTCAGTATGGACATGGTACAGCGAACAATCAAATATAATGGAGCAGCCTCAGTTGCTCAGTAGCAACATGGGATACATATATAGGTTGGCGAAAGGTGTAGTTTGGGGTGCATACCGGCTCGCCGTTTTGGTTTCGGGGGTCATGAGGATCATGAGACTCCATTTTCATGACAGAACGGTGGTCCAAACATACTACCACAGAAAAAACTCATTTTCTCTGTCTGTCTGTCTGTCTGTCGGTGTGTCTGTCTGTCTGTCTGTCTGTCTGTCTGTCTGTCTGTCTGTCTGTCTGTCTCTCTCTCTCTCTCTCTCTCTCTCTCTCTCTCTCTCTCTCTCTCTCTCTCTCTCTCTCTCTCTCTCTCTCTCGTTTCCCTTCTTTTAAAGAAAACAGAAAAATTGGAGAGATTTGTTCGACACACACACACACACACACACACACACACACACACACACACACACACACACACACACACACTCACACAGCATGAGCCAGCCGCCACGAAGTTTCGTAGAAGCTGTCATGAAATATAGATTTTGTGTAGGTTTACACGGCTGGTACTGGCAGCCGGTACGGTGGTGGTAGCGGCGGCAGCGGCACACATGGTTCGGCGCGGCGCGGCGCGACCCCCTGCATGTTACATTGTAGGGCACACGGCACGTAGCGGCGTAGCGGCGCCAGAAGGGATGCAGCCCGGATGCGGGGGTCTCGGCGCGGCGGGGCGGGGCGGGGCGGGGCGGGGCGGGGCGGGGCGGGGCGGAACTCTCGTGCGGCGCACGTCGCGCACACTTCTGGCACGTGTCAGGCACGCATCGGCGGACGCACGTGTCGGGCGCGCGTTCGGCGGTGAGGAAAGGGACGCCCGGCAGACACGAAGACGAAAACTTTTCCCGAATTCGCTGCCGCCCCCCCCTCTCTCTCCCTCCCCTTTCCCCTCCCTTCAAGAACCTCATCTCACCCCCTCGAAAAGTTGGGTGTGTTCGAGTTGAGAACACATTCGGTGCAGGCCCGAGCGTATGTGCCCGACCCCGGCCGACCCAGACAGGACACGACCCGGGCCCAAGCCTCGCCTCTCTCTCTCTCTCTCTCTCTCTCTCTCTCTCTCTCTCTCTCTCTCTCTCTCTCTCTCTCTCTCTCTATCTATCTATCTCTCTCTCTTCCTCTCTCTTTCTGTATTCTTACGTCTTTCTTTCGGTGATAAAGGATACACGAACCCCCACCTTTCCCTCCTTCCCCTTTCTTGATTCCTGCCCCCCCCCCCTCGGTCTCTCTCTCTCTCTCTCTCTCTCTCTCTCTCTCTCTCTCTCTCTCTCTCTCTCTCTCTCTCTCTCTCTCTCTCTCTCTCTCTCTCTCTCTCTCTCTCTCACACACACACACTCAGTCCCGCAACTGTAGTCGCACACTGACGCCCCAGTATACTGCAAATCAGCCATCCGCATTGCGAAGAACGCAGCCTCTTTCATCGTCCTCCCCTGGGAAACAGGGATCTGCAGTGTAAACAGCCAAGGCTCGGCGGTGCGCAGGGGCGGGGCGGGGGCGGGGTGGCGGCGGGGCGGGGGCGGGGACCAGTCACAGGCACGGTTAAGAAGCGGATTCAACACTGCAGCAAGTTTCACTTCATAGTGTGGAGAAGGGAGGTGGGCGGAAAAGTGTTTAGAAAAGAACAGAGAGCGCAGCAAGGCAAAGAGGCGGGCGTGGGACAAAAAGGTACGGCGAAGGTGAGGGGAGACGATGAAAATGAGGCGCAAAGAAGAAGACCAAGAAGAACAAGAAGTGGTGAGAGCACAACTTGCAGCACCTGGACAACGAGTGGTCGGGGCGTCAGCGCAGGGGCGAGGCACTTGACGCCCGAAAGGGGAAGTTTAACGCTCGCCTTGCTGCTGCTGGCTCCCCTGTATTACCACCACGGCGACGATGAAGGCTCCGTCCGGGGTCCCCCCCCCCTCTCCCCCTTCCCCATGGCCAGAGCCCCAGCCGGCACACGGGCGAATTTCGCAGACGCCATAAAAATTAATTATTCTTAAGTGGTATGTCAGCCAGCGGCCGGCGAGGCGGCGAGTCGAGATAGGCGAGGAGTAAAATGGCCAAGTGACCGTAGCGTCCGGCAGCCGCTGGGGCTGAGTGAGGACACCAGCAGACTGTCCAGGACAGGGTAGTACACACTCCCAATGGACTCCGAAGGGGGAAATGACTCCGAGTTTGAGTGTACTCAAAAAATTTAGACTCATAATTTACACCCCCAAAAAATACCCCCCCCCCCAAAAAAAAAAAAAAAAAAAAAAACTCAATTCACAGATTATTCGGACACACAAAAGTGTGCTCCAAAAGTCCAGCGCCACCCCTCAGCACTGAGGATACCTTTGGGGATGATGGCTCCAGATCAAATCGCCGGGCTGCTTCCTCTTCCTTCCGCTGGGACGACTCGACTCCCCAGCACAGACCATAGACTGTGATGATGGGGTAGCGACCGGCATGGCGGGGCGGAACGCGGAGTTGGTCGCGCGGCGCGCGGCCGCGGTGAGGCCGTGCCGTGCCGTGCCGTGGCCGTGCCGTGCCCGAGACGTGCCGTGTCCACACCAAACCCAATTCAAACCATTAATCACGACGTCGTTGAGCGGGCGTATAACTTTGCCATAGTTGTGCCGCCGCGCCCGCCTTTGTCTGCCGCCTCGGCCCGGCCCGGCCCGGCCCGTACTGTGAGCCCCGCGCTTAATGAGTTATTGCCGAGTACTTTGCTGATTATCCGAGTGAGCCGAAAGTTTTTAGGGTGACATCGTCCTAACAAAGTAAGACGGCGCGGCCCGGCACGGCCTGACCAAACGAGACGGACTTGAAAAATGGCAGAGTCAAGAGGCGGCATTTCCTCGATATAAATTCTCCCGCGCTCGGCCGTCGGCTGGCCAGCGCGGGAAGGCGTCGGCGGACGGAGTGCGCGGGCAGAAGACCCGCGCCAGCTGGGCGGGGCGGGGCGGGGCGGGCGGCCTGATGGCGCCCTCATCTTTTAATATGCGCCCCCGGCGCCCGCTCTCAGCTAGCTGGGGGCAGCGGGGGCAGCGGGGGCAGCGGGGGCAGCGCGAGCTTCACTAGGACAGTCGCTGCTGCTCTCACGATGCCGCCTCCGCCCGGCAACCCACGCTACTGCCATTCTTTGAAAAGGAATTGAAAAAGCAAAGCGCAAAGTATATGGAGGGGAGGAGGACAGGAGAGAGAGAGAGAGAGAGAGAGAGAGAGAGAGAGAGAGAGAGAGAGAGAGAGAGAGAGAGAGAGAGAGAGAGAGAGAGAGAGAGAGAGAGAGAGAGAGAGAGAGAGAGAGAGAGAGAGAGGAAAAAGGGAGGCAAGTCGATGGAGGTCATTATGCCCCCTTGTTTGCTCGCACCCAAGTCCATTACGCCTCCGCCCGCTTCCTTGAGTTCCTGCCGCCGGCCCCCGCCGGCCCCCGCCGCCCCCGCCGGCCCTCCTGAGCCCAGCCCCGGCCGGGTGATTGAGCTGGTCCGTTTGGCCGCGCCAAAGGCAGTCGATAATGACCAGTGATTGATAGCGCGCTCTCTATGGGCCGGCGAGGAACAACAGAAACAAAAGCTACAGGTTAAGCGGCGGGCGGGGAGCTGGCCTGGCTGCGCCGTGCTGCACCGGGCTACTTACTCCTGTAGTGCACAGCACAGATCGTCGCATTTCGAAGCGGATCTTCACTGTAGGACGCAATCTTCGATGGAATAAAAAAGAGGTCGTACTCATTCTGTGGTGCAACCCGTGTGGGTTATAATTATTGTGGTACGGCATTGACAACACGACAATCCGCTAAACAAAACAACCCTCAAAACCAACAAAACATCCGCACTGCCGCGCATTTGAAATAGCCTACATCACAGAAACGGCGACAGCTGCCTCCCCCCTGCAAATCACTAGCCGATAACGTTAACAGCCATGCGGAGCGAGGACGAGCGGGGTGCCAGCGGGGTGTATCGGTACGCGCTTCCAGCCCCCCCCCCCCCCTCTCTCTCTCTCTCTCTCTCTCTCTCTCTCTCTCTCTCTCTCTCTCTCTCTCTCTCTCTCTCTCTCTCTCTCTCTCAGTGTGAGACAGATTCCTGGGCGCGCGCTTGCGGCCCCGACGACCATCATCGGAAAAATGGAGGTAAAACGCTAAGCCATCGTCTCTCTCTCTCTCTCTGTCTCCCTCTCGCTCTCTCCCTCTCCTCCCCTCTGCTCCTCTCTTTCCCCTCCGCAACAAAACCACTCACGTGCACAAATGGAGCAGGGAAAAGTGGAAGTCGCGGAGAGCGCGTGGTGAGAGGGGGCAATGTCAGGGGCGGCGGGTGGATGTCCCCCGGCGGTCCGCCTCACCCCGCGCCGCTTTAAACTGTCACAGTTATTTTTTATTTTTGAAAAACGAAGTCGTTTGTCGCGTGACCGCGGATCCGGTCGACGTGCGAAATCGTCATGTTCGTCTGTCTGTCTGTTCCAGCAACAAACCCGCCCTCCACATCGAGTGCCAATCCGCCCCTCCAATTTTCATCCCATCTCGATATTTTCGTTTCCTGTCATTTTCATTGTTTTTCCTGCCGCTTCCCGCCCTACTCCCCCCCCTCCCTTTCCTCACCTCGCCTCATCTTTTAGGATTGTGGGATTGTGTCTGCAGAGCGCCCGGTCCCGGACCCCTCACTATGTGGCGGCGACGGAAAACAATTCCGGCTGCCTTGGCTCGGACAGTAGGGGAAGGGGGAGAGATGGGCGAGAGAGAGAGAGAGAGAGAGAGAGAGAGAGAGAGAGAGAGAGAGAGGGGGGGAGGAGATGCTCACTCCATTCTGTCTGTCAGATTTGCAGTGCGAAGCGTGAACTGCGTCTCTGTCGCCGAAAGGTGTGCGGCGCCGACAAAGCAGACAGAAGTTGTTTTGTCTTCGGCTCCGCGGGGGTCTGCCGCAGGAGTGTCGGGGGCGCGTGCAAGCCTTTAGCAGCGCTCTCTGTCTGTCGGTCTGTCTGTCCGTCTCTCTCTCTCTCTCTCTCTCTCTCTCTCTCTCTCTCTCTCTCTCTCTCTCTCTCTCTCTCTCTCTCTCTCTCTCTCTCTCTCTCTCTCTCTCTCTCTCTCTCTCTCTCTCTCTCTCTCTCTCTGCGCGCGGAACACGACGACTCAACTGTTTTATTTGTCTGGCACGACCGTATTGCATAAGAAGCCGAATTACTGAGTCTCGGAGTGCGGCGCGGCGGCGCGACCGGCTGCCTCTGGGCCTGTGCGCCTGCGGACGGCAGGGTAGGCAGACCCGCCGGGCAGCCGTGAGGCGCAGGCCGAGACCGGGCGATGCCGGGCGAGTGTGTGTGTGTGTGTGTGTGTGTGTGTGTGTGTGTGTGTGTGTGTGTGTGTGTGTGTGTGTACCGAACCAATAAGCCGCCGTCCTGGTTTCGTGCCCACCTTTGCGCTTGGTTTCCCCGGTGCTTCCTCGCCAAAACAAAACAGCCTCTGCCGTTAGTTGTTACAGCGGCAGCAGCAGCAGCAGCAGCAGCAGAAGCAGCAGCATAAACAGCAGCAGCAGCAGCAGCAGCAGCAGCAGCAGCAGCACCAGCAGCACCAGCAGCAGCAGCAGCAGCAGCCCATCGCTGGCTGTGTCAACACTGAGCGCTCCTTCCAGATCCCCGGGGCGGCACACGGAGGCTGGACCCCCCTCCAGCCCCAAGGGGTTGTTGGTGTTCGACAGGACGGGGCGGGATTGGTGTCGGTGTTCGTAACCCCGGTTTCGAGTCTCTCCGCGCAGATTTGGAGCAGATAATAACACAATTACGGGTTTGTGCGTTAAGGGGACCCGAATACGAAAACTCGGTCTATATATTTATAAAGATATATATGTCGTGACTCATGACTCCAAAGGAAATGCCGCCTTGCAGGGTCGGGGATGACAACTCATGCAGCACATGCGCACTGCGGGGCTGGGCGGGTCTGCCGTCCGTGCTGCTGGCGGTGCCTGGAATTGAGTTATTCCTATATCCTCGCGATCGTGTGGGGGTGCCACGCACACACACGCGCACACACACACACACACACACACACACACACACACACACGCGCGCACACGTGGGGTGCTAGGGGCGTGCTACGTGCCGGCCCCCTATCTGTCGCACGTTCACCGGCCGCGGGGTACAAGAGGAGTGGCGAGGCTGGAGGAGGCGGCTCTGCAAAACGAAGGACGCGATGATGTATCTCCCCGAGGAGCACAGAGCCCCTCCAGGAGACATCTGCCTGCCCTGCCTCCGAGGCCCCAGCGGGCCCCAGCGGGGGCGGCAGCCTGCCGGCATGCCGTCATGCTTCGGCCGGCTTTATTGCCCGTCCCGTGCTTCTGCTGCATAGCTTCCCCAACTCCCTCCTTAAAAAAAAAAAAAAAAACTTACCTGGTGGCAGTTATGCATTGCAAGGACAGTTTTTTTTTTTTAAATTAATACTATGAAGAATTCGCGGTTTCAATAGGCGGAAACGCCGGGGCTCGGGGACTTCCCCGTGCCACTTCCTCCTCTAATTTTCCAGAGGAAATTTGATTTGTCACGATGAGGTAGGAGAGAGTAAGAGAAAGCAAGCGAGCGAGAGAAAAAAGAGGAAGACGCGTCACCACCCCTAAAATTGGACTAATTAAATATGAACGAGTCATTGTCTCTATCTTGGCTGGCCAGAATAATCTCCCTCGGCGAGAGGGAGGGGGAGGGGGCTGCGTGTGAAGTGGGTGGATGTCTGACACAGACCGGGCATTGGGTCAGGGGCTGGGCGCACGGCGGGCTGCTGTCGGCCAACTCGGACGTGGCCCCGCCGAAGGGCGATTCGTTTCGTGTCGCTGCGCTCGGCTCGGCTCGGCTCGGCTCGGCTCGGCTCCGGCAGTGACTCGGCCATGCCGCGAATCCAGGCGACTTTTGATAGGAGAAACATGAGCGCGGCGGCAAGCGGCGGCAAGCGGCGGCCTGTGACGTCACGTCCCCTCATTTCACGACTCGCTGACGTTTTACGGTCGCGTCGCGCGCGCTAAATTTGAGAGCAATTTTATCTCTCCCTTTTTATTTTATTTCATACCCCCTCTCCCCGTTTTATGCACAAGGTGGTGGTGCTGCTGTGCCGCTTCACTAACAACCTGTCCCGCGCTCAATGCAGAGAAGCTGACTCTGCTGCTGCGAGCGGAGGGAGGGACAGGACAGGGGCGCCAACTTGATGCTGTATTTCGGGTCGTGGAACACAAGCCGGACGCGTGCGGGGATGGTGCTGCTGGTATGGCCGGGTGACCAGTGCGACCACCACCTTTATTCTCAAAGACATAACAGCTCTCTGGCAGTGGTCCCCTGTGGCCTGTGGCCTGTGGCCCTGTGGCCCTGCGGGGCCCTGTGGTCCCGTTGGACGAGCAGTGCCATGCTCCAGGCTTGAGGCCGGGACCGCTGGGCGCCGGGGCAGCGGGCAAAAGGGATTTGAATTGCCAATTTGCGCTGCCCTACTACGCCTTGCTTAGGAAGGTCCGCTGGCCGACGAAATGAGTAAAGCGGACGACGAGAGAGGGGCCTGTCGGAACCTCTCCCTCCCTCCCTCCCTCCCGCCCCCAGCGGCCCCCAGTCGAGCCGTTCCCCAACTCACGCGTAGTCCTGTGCATTGTGATGCCGGAACACGCCCTCGACCCCCGGCACCTGAAGGCGATGCTTACCTGCAACAACAGAAGGGAAGGCTCAGAGCGTGGCAGCGCATCATGCCGGAGGCGTTCACGTCATTAAACTACTGCAGGGGCGTGTCGTGGGGAGGGGGGGGGGGGAGGTGAGGAAAAAGTCTAATAATAACGCGACTTGTGGAACACCGTATCACCTCGGGCCCCATACCGGCCGTACGCCGGCCGCCACCACCACCACCACCACCACCACCACCACCCTGCGGGGGCTGTGGTCACAGCAAACTTCAGCCACCGCGACAGCACCCCGCCACCCCCCACTGCAGCAGCAGCAGCAGCAGCAGGACCCGGGCCGCCTGCGAGTGCCCCAATAATAACGGTATCATAATTCGGTGTGGCGCTGCTGCTGCGGTGGAGGCTGCGGTGGGGGCTGCAGCACACGCGCCGACCGCAGACCCGGCGCCAGGCCCCAGGCGCCACTCCTCGGTACTCGAACCCGCGGCCAGCCAGTCGCCGCGCCAAAAATTCGAAAACCTGCCCCGCAACGGTTCGGGAAACAACTGTGCGGGCAGAGCTGTGTCGGGTAGGAAGGGGGTTCCTGTGGGATTAGGGAAGGTTGTGCCTTTGGCAGTTAAGGACAATGATGCTGTCCTCGAACAAAAGAGAACAACAGAAGGAAGGGAACGGTGCGGGGTGTGGTTGGGGGGGACGACAGTTAGGAAGGCGAATCAAAATCAATCACGGACTCCGTACCGAAAAAAGAGGAATATACGATCGAAAGCGTAAAAGAAAAAGAAAGAGAGCGTGGAGAAAGGAAGGAGAGGAAGGTGGTGAAAAGGGAGGTGGTGAGGAGAGGGCGAGAATGGGGTTTACCGTTGCGGGTCGCGCGGGTCCCCTACCGTTCCAATCCCCCTTTCATTTTGATACAGAAGGCGCCAGTGGCCCCCAGGGGGGCAGCGGGGCGGAGCCGAGTTGAAGGCAATAAGACAGGCCAATCATTGCCACCGAAGCAGACAGACAGGCGGGAGAGGGAGGACACGGAGGATGGGGAGTGGGACTCGCCTGCTGGAAAGTGCTGCTTGACCATGCTTGATATACGGGGACTTATTGGTCCACATGGTCTGGGAGCGGCCGGACGACAGCGAGGGGAAATTGTGTCTAGGTATTTAATACAGGCGAGATTCCGTGCCAAAGTTTGGGCGACGGTGACAGGGGCGCTGATGTTGGTGCTGGGGCTGTGCTGTAATCGGGGGCCGCTGCTATGCGCAGGCAAACAGTGCAGGAGACGGAGGGGAGTGGTGGGGAGGGGAGGGAAGGGGAGGGGAGGGGTAGGGAGGGAAGGGGAGGGGAGGATCAGTGTGACAAGCTCAATAACGTCGAGATCAAAGTGGAAATGCACAAACGTGTCGCTGCAGGCTGCAGGGGTCCCTCGGCAGGCCACACACACCGGCACAACAAGACACGCTCAACAAACTGAAAATCCACGCATGGATTTTTTTTTGAGCCCGAGTAAAACAGGAATAGGCGCACACTGTAAAAATATTCTTCGTCACTTTAAAAAAAAAATACACTCTTAAATTTTGTTCAAGAATTATTCATCACACATGGTGTAGCGAAAAACTCGTCACAAAAAAAAAAACACAATTGTACTTCATCAGATAGAAAACCATGTTCTTAAGCGTTCTGCCTAGAAGTGACGAAGTGCTCGTCATCAATATTTAATGTCTCATGACGAAAAATTCTTACAGTACAAATTAACATTGGATATTTTTCTTCTTTGCCTATCAGAAATTTTGGACATTTTAAAAGAAAATTTCTTGAGGAAATAAAATTGGCGAGAGACGTGTGTTGTCGTCGCACGAGGGGTCAAGCCGAGTGGGGTCGAAGGCGGCAAAGGTCGCCCCCCACGTGTGCCCCTGCCCCCCGACCAGGACAGACGGGCAGACAGACAGACGGACAGACAGACAGACGGACAGACAGACGGACAGACGGACGGAAGTACGGACGGACAGATAGACAGACAGACCGGAAGTGTGATAGGAAAGGTCGCCGGTCACTGCGGAGCCGCTGCCTTCTGGTCGGAGCCCCTGCGAACGGTGGGGTAGGCAGACCCGCAGCGCAGTGATGCGATGCCGCCGCAGGGGTTTTGGGCAGGGCTGGGCCGGCCAGGGCCAGGAGGGTGCAGAGCCCCGCTGGGGCACCCCAGGAGCAGCCGTCAAAGCAGCGGGAGCGGGCGACGCCTTGTGCCGGCGTGCATGGACGTGAGGGGAATCCGGGGGTCCGTTCCTGGGCCAGTGCCAGAAGGCGGTGGTGCCCTGGCGGTGCCCTGGCGGTGCCTGCCTACACGGACAGGGCCAGTCAGCGGGGTGAGCAGAACTGCGAGGCTCCAAAGGAAACGTATTTACATGCGCGTTTGAAAGAGTTTCATTCGAACTGGGGTCTGGGTGTGTCCTGCTGGTGGCCTGACTGGCACGATCACAACCCAGCCAGGATTTAGACTGTCGAAACGATATCGAATCGATGTCGATTCGACACCGACAAATTCAAAGAAATGGATGTATTCCACCGTCGATTAGATGTCGAAATGGTGTCGGAAGTCGGTTTTCTTTGTCGATTCGACAAAAATAATCGGTGAAAAAAATCGAGCTTCGACAAAATTTCGGCACCATCCTTATCGATTTGGTACGACCAGTACAACTTCGACAGTCTATTCCCGGCTGGGAAAGGGCTTCGCCAGCGGCCAGCGCGCCCCAGTTCATATTTACCTGACTTTTTCCTTTCTAGCAGAAGGGTCTGAGAAATGTTTCGCTGCGCGAACGTCAGAGGCCCCCGGCCGGGGGCGTAAACCCCCGCGGTAGTCGAGGCCCCGGCCCCGCCGGGGGCATGGTCGGGGCCCCACGGCCCTGCGGTGGTGGCCGACCGCGGCCCTTCCCTTATGTTCGGCCCTCAAAGCGGAATTGACAGACGTTGGCAGGGCGGCTCCTAGCGGCCCCTAGCGGCCCCTAGCGGCCCCCAGCGGCTGAGGTCAGCGAGGGTTCGGCTCGAACAGGCGGGGCTGAGGCCCTTGCCGGCGAGGCCGGAGGCCCCGAAGCCTGGCCGGGGTCCCGGGTCGGCGCGGAGGTCGATACAAGGAGTCCACAGCCGTCCTAGAGCACCACGACGGACAGGATGTGGAGGAGTGAGAATCGATGGCACATAAAGGAGAACTTCCACATGGAAAGACTCCTCGTTTTTTTTTTAATGGTTATCCCAAATACAAAACATCCTGTGCGATCCATGACTGGAAAAAAGTCAGCGTGTCAACAAGTTACATTTTATGAGTATCCGTGAAAAGTTAAATGGTATTTTACTCCAGGGAAGAACCGAGCAAGCGCCCTAAACGCGCGCGGCCGGGCTAGGCGGGGCGGTGCCCTTCCGAGGGCTTTGCGGCGGTTCGATTGTCATGGCGAGATCGGATTGCCGGCCCTTGAGGGAGGGGCCGGGGCCCGAGGCAGGGGGGCAGGGGGCAGGGGGCCGGGGGCTGAGGGGCAGGGGGCAGGGGGCAGGGAGCCGACAAGGCGCCCTCCAGGTCCTACACAGTCCACACAGGCTGCCGGCGGGGACATGGAAAGGCCATTTGCAAATGAGCCTCGACCTCAGCTCTCATCCCGAGCGATCCAGTCCGCCCATCCTCACATCCCCGCCGCCCCCGCCGCCCCCGCCGCCCCCGCCGCCCCCGCCGCCCCCGCCTAGGCCCCAGACCGCGCAGCCCTCAGCCAGAGGCACCCGACTCATTTGCATGATCGTCGCGCCGCCCAGTCACCGAGTCACCGTCTCCGCAGCGCTACCGCTGACGTCACCCGTCACCCCCTGCGGCCAATCTTCGCTACCAGGAAGTAAAAAAAGTGAACGGTATTTAAACTGCGGGCGACTGATTGCCGCCGTGCTTCTTGTCCACGCTGCGTCCGCTCGGGTCCGCGCCTCGGTAGAATCCTAATCCTACCCCCTCCGGCGGGTCTGCGCGGCGCAGAGAGAGTGCTGGGCGCCGGACATCCGAACGGACCGGCAGCGGTGGTAGCGGTGTCGGCAGCGGCGGTAGCGGCAGCGGTATTGGCTTGGACACTCCTTGGGCTCCCCGGGGCCGGGACACCGCCGCGTTCGGACACCGGCTGGCTTCTGCTGCAGCGGACGCCCCCAGAGCATCCCTGCTGGAGCGGCGTGCCGGGCGGTGCGGCGCGGATCCTACCCCTACCCCTGCTGCAGCGGACGCCCCCAGAGAATCCCTGGTGGAGCGGCGTGCCGGGCGGTGCGGCGCGGATCCTACCCCTACCCCTGCCGCAGCGGCCGCAGCCGAGCCGCAGCCGACGCCAATGAGCCCCCAGCTCCGCTCCGCCCTCCTCGAAACTATCGCCAAATACCGTCTCGGCGCGTGGAGGGGGAACTAGGCGGCGCCGGCGCGGGTGCGATTAAAACGTCGAGAAATCACAAAATTCGTCATATTTGAGACAAAAAACAATCACGGAACTTAAAGTTTTCAAAATTTTTAAGAAACTTGACTTCCCGAAAAATCATTTTCCGCAGTCGCATTAAAAACGCGAAAATATCGAGATACTGGCGTCGAGGTTTAACGGACGGACGGGCCAGCTTGTTAAAGTACAATCATAGTAATCATTTAATTCCGGACGATTTAGTTCCCAAATTGCCTGCAACTCCGTACGGATTTCACGACGTGCTCCGTACAGTGGCGGATCTGGGAGCGGCTTGTAGGGAGGGAGGGGCAATGCCCCGCTTTTTGCCTACTAACAGGGGCAATGTCCCTCCTTTTGCCTACTTACAGGCTGAAAAGTAATGCGGAGCACGTCGTGAAATCCGTACGGAGTTGCAGGCAAGTTGCAGGCTCCGCATTACTTTTCAGCCTGTAAGTAGGCAAAGGAGGGGCATTGCCCCTGTTAGTAGGCAAAAGCGGTTAGCCCAAGAAATAAACGAAGCACCCGAAGGCGGCGCACTACAGGATTCCCGTTACCGTCCCCGCGCGCACGCGCCACGCGCCCGCCACGCGCCCGCCACGCGACGCCGTGTGCGCGCTTTATTGAAAAAGTTTGTCGACACGGAGTTCCGCTCCGGCGCTCCGCCGCTACGCCGCCAGCCGCCACGTCCACAGCCCAGCAAGGCACACACACACAGACATTATTGTGTTGACACATTACGGAGCGAGCGGCGCGCTCTCTGTGCGGACAAATTATGTCGGGCTGCTTCAATAAAACGTTTGACAAAGCCCGTAGAAGCGCCCCCCCCCCCAATTGCCACGCGCGGACACATTCAAATTGGCAACAGAATGGAGGAGAAATGACAAATCCAGCGACTGTTACACAGAGTCTAGTTTTGTGAATTGTGTGGCTGTGACCGATTTTGCCTACATTCTGAACCAGGAAGGTGGAAGTTTCGCCGAAGAAAAGCTTGTCATGTTTTATGTAAGCTTCAAACCGTTCTGTTCGTGGTGTACGGAGACTAAAAAAAAAATAACATTATAGATAAGTAGTATTCACCATTACAAAATAGCTTTCAGGTATTTTATATTAATTTTTTTTTTAAAGAGAGAGCCGTGGATTAGACTCCAGGGGATTCCATGGGTCCTGAGCCGAGCAGCAAACGCAATATCGAGACAAGCAGGATAGAGAAAGGAGAAAAAAGAGAGAGAGAGAGAGAGAGAGAGAGAGAGAGAGAGAGAGAGAGAGAGAGAGAGAGAGAGAGAGAGAGAGAGAGACCATTGAGCGGAGACGGGACCAGGGGACCAGGGCAGGACCAGGCTGGTGGCGGTACTTACGCCTTTCCCGAGATTCTCTCAGAGCTCACGCGGGTATAGCGGCGGTTGCAGCAGCGGTGGCGGCGGCGGCGGCGGCCCACTGGGCGAAACGTGACAGAAATGGCTCGACCGGCGACGACGAGGCTATTGGGAGGACGATGACGCCGCCGGCTGGCCGCCGAGGATGCGACCGCGAACATCAGCGCTGTTTGGCTTCCACTCGGGGCACGCCGCCGCCGCCGCCGCCGCCGCCGCCGTCATGGGGTGCCAGACGGCGGCGGCGCTCTCTAACGGCGGCGACCGCGGAGGACGGCGGGGAGCTCCTCTCCAGGAAATGGCTTCGGCAAACAAAACGCAGCGAGCACTGCGATACGAGTCACCGAGGCCCCGGCCAGCGCGCCGGGGACGGGAAGGAGACGGGGCTGGGGGCGGGGCTGGGGGCGGGGCCGGGGGCGGGGGCAGGGCTGGGGGCGGGGGCTGGGGGCAGGGGCGGGCTCAGACACGGCGGGGACGGGTTTTCTGCTCGGGTGGACGGACAAACCCTCTCTACCCTCACTCAGTGAGCGCTGTCGGTGGCGCCGCGGTTGGGGCAGGGGCTCCAGGCTCCAGCCTCTCTCTCTCTCTCTCTCTCTCTCTCTCTCTCTCTCTCTCTCTCTCTCTCTCTCTCTCTCTCTCTCTCTGTCTCTCCGACGGCTCCAAACGGAACGGCCGGAGAGATGCTCTGGATGCTCTCTGCCTCCAACCGAAGTATGCGAACGAAACGAGGCGTGGCGTGGCGGGGTGTGGCTACGACCGCGCCTGTGGGCGGGGTGGGGGGTGGGGGTGGGCGGTGGGGGGGGGGGGGGGTATGGAAATAATATGAAGGCCTGTTCCCTTACTGCGCCACGACGCCGCACGACGCGCGCTGACGTGACGGAACGACACGCCGTTTGAACCCTCCGATGGGGAGCGGAAAGGGGGGGGGGGGGTGAAAAGGAGGGACGAAGCGCGCCAACCGAGAAAATAGGAATCAAGCAGCGCGCCTGGCAGGAGGAGGGGGGGGGGGGGGAGGAGGCGTTTGGTGATGGATGGCGTTGTGGCGAGGAGGAAAATGCGTTGCGAACGGAAGGTTTTCTAGGAAAGGGAGGGCGGCGCAGAGATGATGCGAGGAGCGAGCCGCAGAGGAGAAAAAAGAACAAAAAGACGAAGTAAGAATACTATGGAGAAGAAAGAAGGCGGAAAGTAACGACGGCGGAGCACATCGAAACCGGGAATAAAATTATGCAGTTTGGAAGGGAGACGGTTCGGCGCGGGCCGGGCTGGGCTGGGCTGGGCTGGGCTGGGCTGGGCTGGGCTGGGCTGGGCTGGGCTGGGCTGGACCAGTGGGCTGGAAGCGATGATGGGACTTTCGATTCGGCAGAGGGTCCTGGGTCGGGCCAGACTAGGCCCTCGTATACTTCGTTCATAGCCTTCTAATACCTCCTGTATAATACTCATAATAATTTATTTAACTTTAACTTTTTAAACCGTATTTTTTAAAGTGCTGAATCTGCAACGAAACGCTCCCTGCCGATGTGTAAAGTAATTTGCAAAAATGGGTGGGTCCCAACCTCATGCCAGAATTCCGAAATAGTTTGACTGCAGCGTGAGTTGAACCCCGGCCCGGCCGACCCGGACACAGTAGGTCAGTGGGCACGACCTCAGCGGCACGCCCTGCTGCTCCTGCCCGCCAACGGGGTCGTGTTTGTGGAGGGGCCACGCCCTACTCAGGGCACACCGGCCCTCACCGCGAGCAAACAGAAGGCACGGCAATGAGAGAGCGCGCGCTAATAACACCGCCTTTCTCGTCCGACAGAAATAAAGTTGAGAAGACATGGCGGCTCCGTGGCGCCGGCATGGGCGCGGGCCGCGTGTCTCCGACCTGGCGTGGCGCGTGGCCTCGGGGACGTCCCGCTTGTCCGTCCGCAGGGGCGACACCGGCCCCGCCCGGTCCGCAAACACAGCATGACGCACAGGGTGGAGACGGAGGTAGACCGCAGGCTACGGCCACAGGTCCCCAGGTCCCCGCCGAGGCCCAAGGCCGGCCTGGCTACCTCCGCGTCCTTGACTGTGTCTGTGTCACTCTACGCGTCGCACCAGAGCTGCTGCTGCTGCTGCTGCTGCTGCTGCTGCTACTGCTGCTGCTGCTGCTGCTGCTGCTGCTGCCACTGCTGCTGCTACTGCTGCTGCTGCTGCCGGAGGCCGGAGGGGGCCTGCTTCCGGCACACAAACCGACGAGACATCCGTTTCCGGCCGATCCAAAGTGAACGACGCTCACTTCCGTTGGCCTCTTTTTCACGCGTTTGACATGACGTAGGCAGCCGAGGCCGGGGCGACCGGATGGGGATGGGGGCCTCCGACCTCTGGCCCTCACCTGGCCGAGAGAAGCCAGGCCCCGGCCTCGGCCACGCAGACCTTATACTGCACGGATAAAAAATATTAGTGGTCGCAACTACTTTTTAATTTCATTTTCAGATAATCAGTAAATTTTTGTTCGAAAAACCAAATTTTGTTGGGGGGATTAAATTTTAGTGGCACCAACGAAACGTTAGTTGCTCCAACAAAGTAGTTCGTTGTGGGCACTAAACCATTTTTTTCTGGTATGCTCCTAGTTTTTTGCAACTACAATTTACTAAATTCCCCCAACAAAATTTTAGTTCTCCGAACAAGAATTCACTTTCTATCTTGAAAATCAACTTAAAAATAAGCTGCGAAACTATAATATTTTTTCTTCGTGTGCCGCCGCGGCAAGTCGAACCCGGGATGCGGGGGCTGGAGCAGCAGCTTATACGGCGACGACGCTCGTGGGACTCATGGAGGCGCTGGGCGGGGCCGGTGGGGGCCGGTGGGGGCCGGGGCACATGCACACGGCAGGCCGCCACGGACACCTGGGGCTCCGACCCGAACCGACCCGTCCGCGGCCTACTCCGACCCACACTATACCGCCGCGCCCCCGGCCGCGCCGAACTGGAAAAACGATAAAAATTTCAGGGCCCGAGAGCGCACACGATGGGCCAACCGAAAAGTATCGCACACACGGCCCTCCATGGGCCTGCTGCTGCTGCTGCCACTGCCACTGCTGCTGCCGCTGCTGCTGCCGCTGCTGCTGCTGCCGCTGCTGCTGCTGCCGCCGCTGCTGCCGCTGCTGCTGCTGCCGCTGCTGCTGCTGCCGCCGCTGCTGCCGCTGCCACTGCTGCTGCTGCCGCCGCTGCTGCCGCTGCTGCTGCTGCCGCTGCTGCTGCTGCCGCCGCTGCTGCCGCTGCCACTGCTGCCGCTGCTGCCGCTGCTGCCCTGGCGCACCGTAGCTCGCACCGCTCGCGCTTCTCTGTCTCTGGGCGCGCGGCGCGGCGGGCGGCCCTGTTTTATGTTTCGTACAATCTTAGGGAACATCGTTCTTCCCCCGCCCTTCTACCGATTGCCCCCCCCCCCTCCCCTCCTCTTTCCCTGCTTTGCCGCACTCGGCGCGCTCCTCTTCAAGGTCCCCGTTCCGTTCCGCTGAACATTTCGGATCGCTCTCTCTACGAGCGGGTCGGGTCGGGTCGGGAACGTCGCTTGGCGTCGCCGTGCACCATCTTTCCTAGATTGATAGCGCGTGATATTACGTTTGATCGGGAAATAAAATACGGTCTCAGAAAAAAAAAGGAGGAGTTAGGATAGACGCAGAAAACGACGGCGGAGAGAGAGAGAGAGGGGGGGGGGAGGTGCACAGTTAGAGAGAGACGGGAGAGCACTTTTGCAGAAAGTTGTACTGCAGTGATGTGGTAACAGCGCGGCTGCGGGGGTCGGCGAGTCGTGACTCGGAAGTCGACGCAGTCAGCGGAGTGAAATCGTCCTAGAGTCGATCGTTTCTTGTCTTTTTGGTTTCCTCAGCTGAATTTTTGGGAAACGCTTCTGTGATATTGGGGGTTTCATTGACTATGGTGATATGAGTATCATAATCTTCATCGAATATTTTTTTTTTTGAGCTAGTGTCTTACTGGGGAAGAGGCCTGTTTTCGGTGGCCCCGCCACGAGGTACGTAGTTTGTGAACGTAACGAGCCGCGGGGGGTCGGCGGCGGGGCGGATAGCACGACGTACTAAACACAGAACCGTCCAACGACCGGAAATACCGTTCCGGACAGCGGGCGTGAATGTGAGCGGCACCGAGCGGCACCGACCGGCTCCCCCCGTGTTCGGGCGTCACTTACTCTGTATCGCGAGGCCATCTGGTGAACAGCAGCCATGATGTAGGAGCACACACACACACACACACACACTCACACACATACACACACACAAAACGTCGAAATAAATAAAGAACAGAGTGACAGGGGAGTATTATGTGCAGCGATCACACAGTATTCCTTTCCACGCTCCCAAAACTGGGCCGAAGAAAATTAAACAAAAAAGCCGTCGTTTCGAGCAGCGCAGAAATGGAGAGAGAGAGAGAGAGAGAGAGAGAGAGAGAGAGAGAGAGAGAGAGAGAGAGAGAGAGAGAGAGAGAGAGAGAGAGAGAGAGAGAGAGAGAGAGAGAGAGAGAGAGAGAGAGAGAGAGAGAGAGAGAGAGAGAGAGAGAGAGAGAGAGCGCAGCAAAGAGGAACGCGTGTATAGACACACGGATGCGTGCGCCCCCCGTGGGCCTCCGGCCCCACTCTCACAGCGACGGTCCCTTTCGCTTTGCTTCTGACGCAAAGCGTTGAGAGTGCTGCTATATACTACTACCAGGGGGGAGGGGAGGGGAGCGAGAGGGAAGGGGGAAGGGTGCCGTTTATTGGATCCGGTCGGGTAGCGTATCCCCGGGATAAGCTCCCAGACAAGGCGCCTTTCCCACTGTATTAGCGTTGCCTCACCTGTCGAGTGAGATTCCCCCCTCTCTCTCTCTCTCTCTCTCTCTCTCTCTCTCTCTCTCCCTCCCTCTCTCTCTATCTCTCGCTCACATAGATACACACTTGCCCAAAAGGCGCCTGCGGCGGTACTATCGGCTATGCGCATTACATTGGTGCGCTGCGGGACTGCCTACCCCGTCATTTGCAGGGGCTCCGACCAGCTCCGCATCGGTCCGCGGAACTCGGCCGCGTCGCTACTGCTGCTGCTGCCGCTGCTGCTGCTGCTGCTGCTGCTGCTGCTGCTGCTGCTGCTGCTGCTGCTGCTGCTGCTGCCGCTGCTGCTGCTGCTGCTGTTGCTGCTGTTGCTGCCACTGTTGCTGCTGATGCTGCTGCTGCTGCTGTTGCTGCTGCCGCTGCCGGGCTACGCCGAGAGCAACCATACGTGTGCCGCTTTGAGCCCAGAGCGAGCTGACCATGGCGCTGACGGCCGATCGTCGAGGACATCCGCAGAAATTCATGCGGCGCACACAGGATCCAGAAAAGTCGAGAGCGGACTGAAAATCGGCCAGATGGGCCGCTTGTTTCCCCCCTCGACACGAGGGCGGCGGGGCGGCGCGGGCAATTGCTCCAATAATCTGTATTTTACGCGCGACTTCCGCGCACACGACGACGACGCCATCGGATTTTCATCCCGCCCCGCCGAGCTCTTCCGGGTGGGGAGGGAGTGGGACGGGAACATGTTGACGGCGCCGCGAAGTCTGCCGCCCCGCCCCGCCGGCCAAGTGAGGGCCCCTCCCCTCCCCTCCTTAGGGCTGAATTATTGATTCCCAGTCAGTGCACTACTCGCCCCCTGCACCCCTCGCGGAGCTGATGATTTATGTACCAGGATCAAGGTCCCCGGCACGGCTGTTTTCCCCGGAGTCCCGCGCGGGCCGCAACGCAGAGGGATAGAGATAGACGATAGAGAGCGCACGAAGTTATCTAGCGGACAGTGCGGCTGCAGTCGGGAAGTCGACTGGTACGGAACACCACCGACCTATATATAGAGAGGGGAGAGAGAGAGAGAGAGAGAGAGAGAGAGAGAGAGAGAGAGAGAGAGAGAGAGAGAGAGAGAGAGAGAGAGAGAGAGAGAGAGAGAGAGAGAGAGAGAGAGAGAGAGAGAGAGAGAGAGAGAGAGAGAGAGAGAGAGAGAGAGAGAGAGAGAGAGAGAGGAGAGAGAGAGAGAGAGAGAGAGAGAGGAGAGAGAGGAGAGAGAGAGAGAGAAAGAGAGCGGCAGACGCTTTTCGGAGCGAGGAACATTTCATTTCACAAAATATATTGTCTACTATTTTTATTTTTTTACAGAATTCGTCGCGCTGATACCCCCCCCCCCCCCCCACACACGCTCCTCTTTGTAAAGTCAGTTAAGCAGCGAAGCAGTTTGACCGTGCCAAGGACGGTGTACCCTCCTCTCCTCTCCTCTCTCGCCGCCTGCTGCTGTTTATCCGAGCTTCATCAACACGATTGCCCATACCACTCTGAACCCATTTCACGCACATTCGCACGCCCCTGCGCCGCACCCGACATGTCGCCACATTGGGGAAATTAGCCTTGTCCGGTCCGTGCCAGGCGTGTGTGTGTGTGTGTGTGTGTGCGTGCGATTGTGTGTGTGTGTGTGTGTGTGTGTCTGTGTGTGTGTGCGCGTGTGCGATTGTGTGTGCGTGCGACGAGGCACGAAACGTGCAGCGCCCCCCCCCCCGAGATGCTCGCCGCGAGACAAAAGAAAAGCTGAAGGAAGGGCGATTTGGTGCGGAGCGTTAGGGGCAAGAGTGCATCAGTCGTAGACACTGCAGAACATCAGGTGTTCTCAGTGTTTGCTCGCTTCCAAACCGGCGTTGTTCACTTTAAAAAGAAAACTTTTAGCACGTAATCCCGACAATTTCAACTGCCGGAGTTTCCGGTGTGTACGAGGTCGATCCCCCTGAGTCCCCCTGGGTCCTCCTCCCTCGGGTGTTACTCGGCCGGCTCGTCCGACCCCCCTTCGGCTTCGGCCGGCCGCCTGTAATTCGGGCTGGCGTTTTTAATTTGGTTCGGCGATGGGGGATTCCGGGTGGCGGGGCGGGGCCGTGCCCAGGCCGCAGGCCGTGTCCAGCGCGCCGCCCCCGCCGCCGCCCCCGCCGCCGCCCCCGCTGCCCCACCGCCCCTGGCACCCCGCCGCTGCAGCAACGTTTCCCCTTTTCTGTATCCGCCCTTAATTGCTGCGGACGCATGTGTGCGAGAGAGACGCGGAGCGGCACAGCTGGCACAGCCTGCGGAGGGAGTGGGATGGGTGTGCCGCTGTGCCGCCTATCCTCACCCCCGACGCGCACTGGGAGTCGGAACGTTCACCGGCATGTCGTTAAAATTTCACGCACGCACGAAAAAAAATGAAAAAAATTCCCCCGTCATTATTTCCAGAAAAATATTATGTTACATGCGTTAAGGAGTGTGCCTCTTATCTCCAATTTTTCCTCCTTTTTTACGGCGCGCGGGGGGCGGCGGGCTTACTCTCCTTGCATTTACGCTGAGACAGGCGGGGCGTTTTTATACAGCCTGGTTCGGTTTACGCCGGTGGGGTCGGAATAGGACCAGGATGGGGAGGAGAGGGAGCGGAGGGGGCGAGGTGGAGGGAGAGGGGTCTGGCTTGGCATTACCATACAATCGAGGCTCGCTCTGTCCCGGCGCTGAGCTGTGCTGCCTAGAAAGTCGCCCAGAGGCTTCGCGACAAGATGAGGCGGTGTCGGGCCGTGCCAGGCCGTGCCAGGCCGTGCCAGGCCGTGCCAGGCCGTGCCAGGCCGTGCCAGGCCGTGCCAGGCCGTGCCAGGCTGTGCCCCGTGCCAGGCCGTGCCGCTGGCTGGCCTTCTGTGGTCCATTATGGAAAGCGAGTAATCCATACGGGTTCCAGCCCCGGCCTCCGCGAGGAGCTCATCTCCAGTTTGAAGGAGGACAAATTACTATTCCACGTCGCCGTCAGGATGAGGAGTACAAGTGGAACGGGGACAAGCGGTGCCGTCTGCCGTCGGTCTGGGGCCGAGGCGGGCCGAGGCGGGCCGAGGCCACTCCCACTTACTGCGCTGCTCTTGTTTCACAACTAGAGGAACGCCGCGGGAACGGACTACCGGAGGTTCGAGTGGCACTTGGGCGCTGCGCATGACGTCTCCCCCCAGTGCTGAGCGGTGCTGAGCGGTGCTGAGCGGGTGCTTCCCGAGACACAATCGCGGCGCCGGCGTGCGAGCGAGACAGCGGGCGCTACGCGGCAGCGACACGAGAGAGATAGCGCGTGAAACACCTCATTACTAATATAACAGGGCGCGCCGCCATCATCATAGCCCCCCCACCCCCCTCCTCTTCGTTTCGTCTTATATGCCCGCCTCGCGCCGCACCGTCTGAGAGAGAGCGAGAGGGGGGGGGGGGCGGAGGATGCAATGTGCTCGAGCGAGACAAAAGATCAATTACGATAAGACACCTGAAACGTGGCGGCATTCCTTTATTACCCCCCGCGCAGCGAAACGGGGAGAGGGAGTGCGGGAAAGAGAAAGTGTAAGAGAGAGAGAGAGAGAGAGAGAGAGAGAGAGAGAGAGAGAGAGAGAGAGAGAGAGAGAGAGAGAGAGAGAGAGAGAGAGAGAGAGAGAGAGAGAGAAAGGGATAAAAGGAGGGGGAGTGAGGGCTGAATCTCGAGCAGAGCATTGTTTGTTCAGAATGAACCTCTTTCTACAAAAGGCATAAGTGAAGTGAAGCACAGTCCAATTCAAAAGGTGTAGCAGCAGCAGGCAACAACAGCACGCCTCCCTATCTGCCCTAGCTCCTTGGGGTGGCCGCGTGCCGGAGCCGAGCGGAGCCACTCCCTTACTTGTTGTCCTCCGCCCCTGCCTCTGACCTTCAAGGTAAAATAAGGTAACTTCGTACCTTAAAAAAATAAAATGAGAGAAGAAGAGAGAGCAGGTGGAAAATAAGAAAATTAAAAGAATCGAGCGGGGTGAGGTGGGGTCGGGCGGTGTTTACCGGGGCGTTGGACTCGGCATTGGGCGAAGGTTAGGCGGGTGAGTGGGAGAGAGAGGGATAGAGAGAGAGAGAGAGAGAGAGAGAGAGAGAGAGAGAGAGAGAGAGAGAGAGAGAGAGAGAGAGAGGGATAGAGAGAGAGTTGCCTGCACGGGTATCCCCTTCCTAGATTGAGGCTTTCAATAATTAACAACCAAGACTCCCCTCCTCTTCCCTTGACCGGGCTTCACCGGGTGCCACGGGGCCCGTGGGGGCCGCCGGGGCAACTTCCCTGGGTAGGGCCCTAATTGGGCTCGCTTCACAAAACTCGTGATTCGTGATTCCTTTAACGATCCTCTTCTCCCGCCAACAACACGAACCAGAGATTCACTTTTCGTTCGGAGAACAACCAAGTCTGTTGCGTCCCAGATTTTCGGATTTGACATTATGGCACATATTGACAAGCTCGGACGGTCACTTTTTAATTATTTTTTTCCAGCCAAGGCATATTTTTTTTTACTGTTTTTTTTTGCAAATATTCGGTCCTTCATTTCAAAAGGTTTTTCGTACGTCTAAACAAAGCTTCTACGGTCACGTACGTAATTTTAAAGTTCGGTCATTGTTTGGAGATTCGGCCTTGGACAGAGTAACATGGAATCCAAGCAGCAGAATATACGGTTGCGGATTTCTTGGCAGAGAAAAACAGGACGCTCACACCAGCGGCAGCAGGCAGCAGGCAGCAGCAGCAGAAGGGACTTGGAGGGAGCGGCGCTCGGCGGCTGGTGGCGGCAGGAAGTTGGACCATGACGAATACGTCCCGGCCCGCCGCCCCGGGGCAGCGGGGCAGCGGGCCGAGGGTGCTGGGCCGCGGCTGGGGCGCGTGGGAGCGGAATGAAGAGAGACAGACACTCTGGGAGGGACAGAGACAGAGAGATAGAGAGAAGAAGCGGTAGAGGAGCTGGGGGCTGCTATAAAGTATGTGTAAACACCTGCTTGGTCGTGGGGCCGGCCCGCTCCGGTCCGGGGTGAGGCGCTGAGCCGGGTAAACAGTGTGGATGTTTTATGTCTTCAGTGAGGAGGGTGGGGGTGGTCCAGCTGCCGCCGCCACCGCCGCCACCGCCGCCACCCGCCCGCCGATACCCGGGGCCGGCGAGCGCAGAATGTACATATATTCCGGCCCCAAACGGCGGACAAACAAGGGGCCGCCGATAAAAACCAGTCCGCGGCCGACGCAGCCGGGACTCCTTCTTCTTCTTCTTCCTCTCTCTCTCTCTCTCTCTCTCTCTCTCTCTCTCTCTCTCTCTCTCTCTCTCTCTCTCTCTCTCTCTCTCTCTCTCTCTTCTTCTTCTCCTCCCCCTCCCTCTCCCCGGCCAGCTGAGGCGCTCCTACGTATCGGTCCGAATGCTGCGCGCGGCGAGCGCCTGCGAATCCCAGGGTAGGCCAGCCCGCACGGCACGCATGCACACCCGGCTCGGGGTTGCCTATAGCCATCAGGCGCTATTGTCCCGAAATAGAGAGGCCAATCACGGACGTGTTTTATGGATGGTTTGCGCGGTTTCTCTCGACATAAAGCCTTTCCCGCGCGCGTGTGTGTGTGTGTGTGTGTGTGTGTGTGTGTGTGTGTGTGTGAGTGAGGGGGAGGTCAATCGGGCGCCGGCGGCAGGCTGACTGGGCTCCCGCTGGGACACACGACGGGCACACGGGACAGGGTGTAATTGGGTCGTTGTGGGGCCGACACAGAATCGCCTCTGCTCCTCGCCCTCCTCACCCAACACCCGGTTTCAGCAACGCGCCCGTCGTAAAAAAAAAAAAGTCGATCCGGCGGACAGTGTGCGCTGCCTCTGCGGCTGCGTGTGTGTGTGTGTGTGTGTGTGTGTGTCTACACGCTGTAATATTTTCGAGCCTCCGTTCAGCTATCGTTTCTCTGCCATTTTCCTTTCACATCCTCCCCCCTCCCCCTTTCCACCCTCGGCCCTCCCCTCCCTGCACCCTTCTTCACCCGTACGCAGCTGCGCAAACTACCATGGCGGAACTCGGGCCGCCACTGCACAGCGCGTGCTAACTTCTTCCAGGCCGGTGCGAGAGAGAAGCACAGAGGGATAGAGGACGCGAGAGGAAGAGGAGAGAGAGAGAGAGAGAGAGAGAGAGAGAGAGAGAGAGAGAGAGAGAGACAATCCAATGAGTCGGAAGGCGAAAATTCAAGTTTGAAACTGAAACGCATTTCGCCTGGCAGATAGCGTTTAGGGCGAGGGGCGGGCGGGGTGGGGGCAATGTGGGAGGGTGCGTTCGGTAATGGTGCGACTCACACAGACCAATTTGTGGGCGGGAGACTCCCCGTCAGCCCAGCCAGCGCAGCCAACCAGCCGGGCACCGCGGCTCCAGCCCCTGAGCGCTGACGGTGAGACAAGTGAATATATAACAACGGGTTATCATCGGCTACCATGACATTTTATAGGAGTAAAAAAATACTAATCAGGTTAAAAAAAGGATTATATCAAGAATATTAAAAGCTATTAGAAGAGGTATTATACGGCTTGGTACGAAGTACGTACTATACGAGGCGGTCCCCCCTCGCCTGGGGATGGGCCGTGGCAGTTGGACGGCTGAACCACAGCAGCCACCCCCAGTCCTCCTGTCACTCACCTGCAAGCACACAGACAGAGAAAAAAACAATCATTTCCACGCGTTTTCGTTTTGCAGTTGTTGCCTCGGCACTCTTGTGACGTTTGAAAAAAGGAAAGAAAAAGGAAAAGAAAAAAAAGTGCCTCATTCACTTGGCCGGTACACACTAGCTCGGGGGCGCTGCTGGGAGTGCTGTGCGCCTCGGACCACTTTTTTCTTTTTTACCTGAGGTATTTTTAATTTGACCAACAAGCTAATGGTGGCTTTTGTTGAAGGAAATGATAGGGGGAGGGGGAGGGGGGAGCAGGTCCGCCATGTGAGGGCAGAGTGGGTGCAGACGAACTCGCGTCCTTTTTTGACGTCCCCCCACCCCACCCCCCGCAGGGGTACGGTTCGCCTGACAGGGCTGAGCGAGGCCACCGGCATGCATGAGCAGGGACCCATGCCTCCCTTCCATATTTAACTCCTTCATCTAACGGCTTCATAATTCACTCAGTGATTATTTAGACTCCCTTCCCTCTCCCGTTAACCCTCCTCCTCCTCCTCCTCTTCGCACGGCCTTATCAATGTTGCAAACGCTGAAGCTCGGTGACGTCGAACCCCACACATCCAGCTGAATTAAACACAAGCGTGTGTCTCTCTCGCTCCCTCAGCCTTTCGCTGTGGCGCCGTCTCTCTAACGCGCTCCCACGCACAGCGCGGCGTATCAAAGGCACGCGAGGAAGGGAGAGGGTGGGGGAGGGCGAGGGGGTGAGGAGGGGGAGGGGGAGGGGGCGCTGCGCATCGTCGGCGCAGCCGCTTAGAGACACAGCAAGTGCTGCTCTTCACGACCCCATAGGGTTTTTCGCGCTTAGCAATATCAGATTCGGGATTGGGGGGGGGGGGCACTCGCGTATAACCTTCTCTGAATGCGTGCACATAGCAGGTAAGCGAGCGGGGTGCCGGGAAGGGGATAGGGGGGGGGGGACGGCTGTACCATCTGGAGGGGGGAGGGGGGGCTCGAGACGGGGCAATCGAGGGCGAACTCTGTAACGAAACATGTTGCGGAAAATGAAAATACTATGTAATTCGCGGAGCGAGCGAGCGAGCTCGAGCGAGCCGCGAGGCGGAGCTGGGCGGAGGGGGGCACACAGTCCCCGGGGCTGGTGTGCTCCCAATAAGGCGGTCAGCAGTGGGACACACAGTCCCTGCGGCTCGGACGACATAAGTACCTGCTGGCACTGCTAGGCGCGGCGCAGCTAGTTAAAATCGTTCCAAGGAACGTTCGGGAACGTTTAGGAACGTTTAGGAACGTTCGGGAACGTTCGGGAACGTTTAGGAACGTTCGGGAACACCTGAGGGCACATGGTCCCCGGGGCTGGTGTGCCCCCACGGTCAACGTTCTGACGCGATGATATAAACTCATAACTGAAATATTGTTATTGTAACATTATAAGTTCTTGAATATTTATTGATCGATTACAATCGAGCGAGCGAGCGCCGCTAACTTTGAACCCTAAAGGACCCTACGAAACACGTGACACAAATTTTGTTTTGTCTATTTTTTTTAATGAATTTTTCCAAAATAATTTTTCGTCCTGAACCGTCCCGAGCCCACGCCGGGCAGCGGCGAGGCACATTGCATTTCGGTGGACTTTTACGGGGGTCGGCGCGTCACCGCAAGAGGATCATAACCGATCGAACGGTATGCGTGCGTGGGGCGGGAGGGGAAGGAATTACTGCCCCCCCCCCCCCTAAACCATCACCACCACCACTCCCAGCGGCCTAGGCACGCCGACCGCAACCCATCAGCAGCCCATCTCTGGGCGAGGCGAGGCGAGCGGGAGGGTACTTTATACCAATTCCCTCCCCACAGCCGCCCGCCTGTCTACGCTGTCCGCCACCACCGCCACCACCGCCACCACCGCCACCACCGCCACCACCGCCACCACCGCCACCACCGCCACCACCGCCACCACCACGTCGCCGTCCGGCCGTCCGGCCTTCTCCAATCAAACGCTGTGATGCCGGATCCACAAAGTGCGTTTCGCAGTGGCGGCGCCACAGAGTTGTGGCAATCTCAGGCGGAAAGGGGGGGGGGGGGGGTACGTTAGCTTCCCTTCTTTCTCTCTTCTTTCGCTCTTCTTTTGTTAACAACCCTCCGCGAGGAGGAAAAAGGGGCATCAATTTGCAAAGGTCCTTTTACTTTACACCCTGCCGCCGCCGCCACCGCCGCCACCGCCGCCACTGCCACATGACAAAGTGACACATTTCCTCTCAAATTAAATTCCCCGCTCCGGCCACCAGAGAGGCGATAGGAAAAGGAAGCGATCCCTTTGGAATTAAGAAGCCGCTAATGTGCGAAGAGGTCCTGGGCGGGACGGAGACGTCCTAATAATATCGAACTGTTTCAGACGCTTCCGCCTCTCTCTCTCTCTCTCTCTCTCTCTTTCGCCGCGTTCGCTATAAATCCTTTTTCACGCCCCTCCTCCGGTGTAACGAAGGGCCATCGGATGGAAGTATTACCGCAAATGGAAATGGGAATCAGAGTGCACTTCCCCCTCCCCTCGTCTCCCCTGCCCTCCTTCGTGGCCTGGTGCTCCGTGCACAAAAACAGCAGCCATAAGGCTTCCCCGACGCCACCGTCGAGTCCTTTTAGCCGAACGGTGCGCGCGGGGCTGCCGGGGGGCGAAGAGGACCTGGCCTGCCACTCCTCCGGGCAGAACAGAAAAATAAGAGAAAGGCCCGACTGGAGCGGGGCGGGAGACCGGGCCGCCACCGACGGCCGCGACTCTGTCTTCTCCTGCTCGGCGGCACCCCGTCAGACACAAACAACCACTCGGTGGCTCATTTCGCTCCTTCTCTTTATTTCTTTTTCAGCCCACGCTGCCGCCGCGCTGGCGTATGAGAAATTGTGATGGCGCCGGAGTTCGTCCCGCAGCTATGTAGGCGGAGCCGAGTGGCGTCGCGGGTCGCGCGCTTTTTGCCCCCCGCAGAGAGAGAGAGAGAGAGAGAGAGAGAGAGAGAGAGAGAGAGAGAGAGAGAGAGAGAGAGAGAGAGAGAGAGAGATATGTGCGCCGCTTTTTGTGCAGGATCACTAATGCATCTCGCCCGGGGAGCATGTCGGCCTCCCCTCCCTCCCCGCCGCCCCCCGCCGGTCGCAAAACACGACGGCCCCGGCCCCAAGTAGTTGCAGTTTGTGTGGCGGGCGGGAAATGGCATTCTCGCTCGCGCCCGAGTCAGAATAAGGCGAACACGCGGTTGGAAGAAGGGGATGATTTAGTCGCTGCGGGTGCATGGGGGAAGCACGCCGCCCCTCAGCCCGCTGCTGTTGTCTGAGGAATTTTGAAAAGTTCCACCGGGAGGGGGGGGGGGGGGGGCTGAAGCGTGGAAAGAACGCGCGATGGCGGAGGCGAAGAAGAACCCCCTCACATCACCCCGGGCCAAGCCGGGCGGAGCAGTGTGGAGCAGCGCGGCCGACAACTGGATAACTAGTTGGCCGAGGCGCTCCAGACCGCTCCAGAGGCGCCAGGGCGCACGGCGCCTGTAATCGCTGTGTTAGGAGCCGCAGCGCGCCCCCCCCCCCCCCCCCCCTGGCCCCCGGAAGAGCGGCGGTGTTCCGGTGCGGACTTTCCGTGTCCGTCGGTGAGCTGCACTCTGACGCGGTTCGGTGGGGAGGGGAGGGTGGAGGGCTGGGGTCGGCGATGAGGTCGGCGGGGGCGTCGGGGGCGTCTGAAGAAAAAGGAACGGGGGGGGGGGGAAGGGATGGGATGGGATCGGGCCGCGTGTGTTGCTCTTTTATTGCGGGCCCCATCAGGGGAGCCCTGAGGGCCGCTGCCAGAGGCAACGCTCGTGGCGGCTTAATTTAAGGGATGCAATCTGTGCGGCCGAGGGCCTGCGGGGCGAGGCCGAGGGCGGAGGCCGAGAAGGAGGCGGAGATCAGAGGCCTCCTTCTGGCCGTGCCGTGCCGTGCCGTGCCATGCCGTGCCATGCCGTGCCGTGCTGTGCCTCTGCCTACGGCCGTCCCGTCTCTTTCCCTTTTTCCCGGCCTCGGCGCCCGTAATCAGTTGGCGTCTGGACCATAATTTAACTTTGGCCGGGGAACGGCTAACTCGCGGCGTGCGCGTGGCATCTCGCAAGGACGACTCAACTGTTACTTACTACCCACCACGTCGGCCTAGACGGCCGAGGAGGGAGGCCCCCCGGAGCCCCCTCAATAACGGACGTCAGCGCGGCCGTCCAGGGGGCCTCACCTGCTGCGGGTAACTTCAATAGAGTACTCCGGAGAAGCCCGAAACGGAAGTGAGAAGTCGTAACGAAGAAGAAGAACTCTGCACAAAGTATGAGAAATCGAGTGATTTTTGAAGCGGGGCTCCAGAACCGTGATTTCTCATCCTTTGTTCAGCGTTCTTCTTCTTCGTTATGACTTCTCACTTCCGTTTCTGGCTTCTCCGGAATACACTCTATTGGTTAGAAAATAACGCAGATCCAGCTGAGGTGTGTTTTGACCTCAGCTAAGCTGCGTGACGTCACGCACTATTAGTGCCGGCACGGCCCCGGCCGGCCTCAGCCCTGGCCGCCCTGTAGGAGGACTCCGCTGGACACCGTAGGACACCGTCGAGCTCTTCTTCAGACGCTGCCCGCCGTCGCCCTACGAAAGCCCCGCGAGTAAATCTCACGGCGGTAATTCTCAGCACCGACCTGGCCGCCCCTCGCGTCCGCTGCCCTTCGCCTCAAACTAAATCTTGGTGTCCGCCGTCGCCCGTGCCCTGACCCTGCCACACCAACCTCCCCCTCCCCCTCCCCTCCCCCGGCTGCCGTCAAGCCCTTCAGCAACAAACTTCTGCTCCCGGGCTCCTGGACACCGTGCTCGTCGCACCCAGCGGCTGGCTCACGCCGGCCTGGGCTGGAGGGGGAGGGGGTGGGGGTGGGGGTAGGTAGGCCAGTGCAAGCAGGGTCACCAGCCAGGCCGCCACCCAACGCAGCTAAAATATGGCCGGCCGGGATAAAGAAGAAAGCCCAGTGGGCAGGGGAGGGGGAAGAGAGAGTGAGAGAGAGAGGGGGAGGTGGGAGGGGGCGGTGTTTGATTAAACTTTCGCTCTCTCCTGCACGGCGACGGCCTAACCCAGGCCGGCAGGCCGCTTTCAAAAGCCTGGCGAGGATTCCCCCGGCCACCACCGCCACCACCGCCACCACACCGCGCCCCCAGCGCAATATAAAGACTGGCAGTGCTGTTAGGACAGCCATACGTCATCCACCTTGGAACAATGAAACCAACAACCTTTTTGAGCCCGTGCTCTTTGCAGCGGGTACTCCGCTTTATTTTTTCCCGCCGATATGGATACCATTTTTCAGTATTTCAACTTTCAATATTGGTATCTGAATTTTTTACAACTACAATTTCCGAATTGGGTAGGAGGGATTTCCGTTTAATTTTGTAATTTTTGTTTCGTCAAGCATTTTACGCAAATCCCGCTCTGCCCGTAAGGCGACGGCAATACTTTTGCGAAAGCGCCGACGCAGCGCAGCGCAGAGAGAGATCCGCACACTCCGGGACCCGGCGGGACCATCGCATCGCAAACCCCGGCCAAAGAGGCTACGGGCCGCCATGGGCCATGGGCGCCCCCTGCCCCGCCCCGCCACGCCCCGCTTGGGTTTATCGTGGCTTTGCCTTGCCCCCGGGCTTTGGCTTCCCGTTCTTCTTCCTCGCGGAACGAGATTCGTTTTCCCTCGATGCAGTCCGCCGGCAAAGATATGGAGGGCGGAGGCGGAGGTGGCGGTGCAGCGGAGGCGGGGATGGGGCCCCACCCCCACCCCCACACCGCTTCGGGCTGCACCCCTTTCCCCTTATCTGTTTCATTATTGCCTCTTCCTGCAGTCAGCGGCGGCCGTGTGGTGGCCGCACCCATGATGCGTCACCTTAAACTCTGAACGCCTCGACCCGCCCCCCGACCCGCCCCCGACGGGGCCCAGACCCCCAGACCCGACACGCAAGACGGATCGCTGCAGCTCTCACACGACGCGTCGCCATAATAAAATCGCCGTGCCCTGCCTCCTCCCGCTCCGCTACACCCCTGCCGTTGTCACGGCACGTAATAAGGGAGTGGAAGGGGGCGGGGGGTTCAGGCCGTACCATCTGCGTTATAGGTAGGGAATAGGGGGGGAGGGGGGAGGAGGGGAGGTACGTGGTGCGGTGACATCGCCATGGCAACTAGGCGAGCCGTATACATCGGACGGAAATGGAATGGGACAGGAATCGGGGAGGGGGAGGGGGCAGGGGGCGAAGCCAGGACCAGGACGGGGCGGGGCGGGGCGGGGCGGGGCCCCCGGCGGGGTCACCGACGTGATAGCAGACGACAGGCTGAATAGTCGTTAGCGCCCTTGGGCTCCAAGCCAGCAGCAGCCAAGCAGCCCACGACGCGCAAAACGCATTAGCGGGTTGAAATGCAAACGACAGACAGACAGACAAACGGACGGACAGGCAGACAGACAGGCGGGCGGGCGCGGTCGTGGGATGCTATTGCGGTGCTGCACGACGGCTACGTCAGGCGTAGCTGGTGTCCCCCGACAAGGCCGTGCCCGAGGCCGTGCCGCACCGCCAGAGGGTTGCGGTGGCACGTCGCACGGCGCTAAGCCCCCGGCTGGGCTGCCGCCCCCGCGCCGCCCCCGCTGGCTGGACTGCTCTAAGCCACTTACCTGCCACGGGTCGCACGCCGGTGGTATATTTTATCCCCCCCCCCCTCCCATCCCTCATCTAGCCGTGTCTCTCCACCGGATGTCGTCTCCCCTTCTCAGAACAAATTATTAGAACCCCTCTGCTGTGCCCCGCCCCCCTCTTCGAAAAAATAATAATGTCAAAATGAAGACGGAAAAGGAAAGTGTGCGTGCCTGCTGAAGCACCTTATTTGTTATTTGAGGGGCGGGCGGCGCGTGGGAGTGGAGGCGGCCTTCTGCTAACAGTATATTAATGATATCGTGAGGTGAAACAGGAAGAGCGGCCTATGAATTAGGGAGCGTCGTCTCCGGAAGAGGGGAGGGGGAGGGGGGGGGGGTTGTATCCGTGACGAGAGGTGGGGGCAGGGCGAGAAGGGCGCTAATCACCTTTGATGGCACAGTGGCAGCGGCGGCAGCGGCGGGGGAGTGAGTGTGGGAGATTGGCCGTTACGACTGTCGCGGATGTCATAGTGCGTTATCCCGTGAGCCTGTTATAGCACTGCAGTCAATCTCCCCCCCCCCTCCCTCCACCCTGCCCCCTAAGCCGGAAAGCAGTGACATACAATCCGAAAACAAACGATATCGCATTCACGTTCTATAGGCACAGCGAAAAGTGAAAAAACTTTTTCGCCTCTTTCTGCCTTGCTGTTGCTGTTGCTGCTGCTGTGGCTGCGCCCCTGCGCCCTGCGGCTTTCGTGATAGCAGGCACTGAATCTATATGCATACACAAAGGCGGACGCGTTCCCAAATTACGTTGCGTCCGAGCCGCGAGGCGCATGACCACACGCTAGCGGCTAACTTACCCCACCTACCCCGCCTTCCTTACCCCTACTTACCCCACATACAGCGCCTTCCTTACCCCAACTTACCCCACCTACTCCGCCTTCCTTACCCCAACTTACCCCACCTAACGCGCCTTCCTTACCCCAACTTACGCCACCTACCCCGCCTTCCTTACCCCTACTTACCCCGCCTTCCTTACTCTTGCCTGAGGGGCACGCTAGTCCTGAAAATTTTGTACATTTGACAGGACCAAATGACTAGATGTGTGACTGGAAAAAGGGCGGACGAAGACACTGGATAAGAGCCTGGAAAGCGAGGTCGTCGAACCCGTCGGCAATATGAACATCGTAAAAGAGGACGATAAGGAGATTCCAAAAAAATAAAAAGGCGACATAGACAATGACCTTGGCAACAACGAGAAAGTTGTTCTCAAACGCCGTGACACAGCGTGGGCAAAAGTCCGCGACGACAGCGGGAGAGCGAGCGAGAGAGAGAGAGAGAGAGAGAGAGAGAGAGAGAGAGAGAGAGAGAGAGAGAGAGAGAGAGAGAGCAGCAAGCCTGCGCACTACTGGTATCGTATTCTCTTTGATGTTCCTCATCCTCAAGAGAGAGAAAGAGAGGAAGAGCTCGTTATACCGAGCGAGGAACAATGTATGTGACACACGGCCCGCATCCTCTCTCTCTCTCTCTCTCTCTCTCTCTCTCTCTCTCTCTCTCACACACACACACACACACACACACTCACACGCACGCACAGTCGCATTTTCACGCGCAGCGCGGCTAACAAGGGAGGGCCACCAAGTGTAAATTAGCAATTTGGCTCATACTTTCAAAATCCATTGTACTATCATAGGAATGAATGGCCGTCATAGAGTTTTCGGCGTAATTTGATTTTTAGACCGTTTTTGGGAACATCAAAAATCAAAAAAAAAAAAATCAAAAATAAAAAAAATGGTTTTTACCAAAAAGTTTCTCCACTTCATAAAACGTCGAGAAATCACCAAATTTTCCATTTTTGAGACAATTGTTTTTTTTTTCCTTCACTAAACCCACGTACGGGACTTGTAACTTTTTTTAGATTTTCAGAAAAAGTGCGATTTACGCGTGTTTTTTCTAAACGGCTCATCTGACGAGGAAAATGAATGGAATCTTTTGTCTTACTCAACACATAACTGTAGCGGGCTAGGCTGTAGATTAGGGGTCGTCCACATACTACGTAACGCGTTTTATGGGGGGAGGGGGGTTGGTTGAACGTTACGGTGTGTTACGTGGGGGGGGGGGGTGTCTGGCAATGTGTTACGTAACCATTTTAAATGCGGCCGATTTAACCTTCAAAACACGAGTTGTTTAGTTTTGCGCTTAAAACCACATTAAAACAAAAAATGAGTAATGTTACGTAACACATGGGGGGAGGGGGAGGGGGTTGGACAAGTGTTACGGTGTGTTACTTGGGGGGAGGGGGGGGGGTCAAAAATGGCCCGAAAACGCGTTACGTAGTATGTGGACGACCCCTAATCTACAGCCTAGCCCGCTACAGTTATGTGTTGAGTAAGACAAAAGATTCCATTCATTTTCCTCGTCAGATGAGCCGTTTAGAAAAAACACGCGTAAATCGCACTTTTTCTGAAAATCTAAAAAAAGTTACAAGTCCCGTACGTGGGTTTAGTGAAGGAAAAAAAAAACAATTGTCTCAAAAATGGAAAATTTGGTGATTTCTCGACGTTTTATGAAGTGGAGAAACTTTTTGGTAAAAACCATTTTTTTTTAATTTTTTTTTTTTTTTTTTGATTTTTGATGTTCCCAAAAACGGTCTAAAAATCAAATTACGCCGAAAACTCTATGACGGCCATTCATTCCTATGATAGTACAATGGATTTTGAAAGTATGAGCCAAATTGCTAATTTACACTTGGTGGCCCTCCCTTGTAAGTCTGAGGTAAAGTGCGGGCTATGGTAGTTTCCGAGTCAGATATTTAATCTGACGAGAGAAGTATCTCGCATTAATTTCACGGTCTTTTGGGGGTATTTTAATTGGTCACACTGGCTGGTGTGGTGACCTCGCGGTGACCTCTGCGCAGCCCGCCGTGACCTTGATTACCGCAGCTGCTGACCCTGGAGCTGGCGGAGGACTCCGCCTTGGTCTCCGCCTGGCGCCCGGCCCTGCTCTGCAGGGCAAGAGTGACACTCAATTTTCCGGATCGTCGCCCGCGTCGCCCCGCATCGCCCGTGTAAAACAAGGGCCATCTTTACCTTACTCGCTCTCTCTTCTTCTTCTTCTTCTTCTTCTTCTTCTTCTTCTTCTTCTTCTTCTTCTTTATCATCCGTTCTGAGTCTCCCGCTCACTCCTCTCTGCGACCGTCCTGAGCGAGATATAAAACGAGAAAAAAAGGGCAGAGCTGGGCTCAACCTGCACCGTTCGACATGGTAGACGCCGACGCGATTTCTCATAGATCGGTCGATAGCGTGGTGGTGTTCCCCTGGGACTTATCGGGAGCCCGGAGGCACGGGGGAGTCCCTCGGGATGGTGGCTTCTGGTACGGAGCCTCCAGGTCCTCCCGGTCCACCGGATCCTCCGGGTCCTCCTAGCCTCCCGGTCCTCCGGGTCCTCCAGAGCCTCCGGGCGGTCGCGTCGTATCCATTTCATTTGCAAACGCAGAACCCTTTGAGCAGGCTATGAGCGGCGTTGGCGCCCTTCTTAGAGAGAGAGAGAGAGAGAGAGAGAGAGAGAGAGAGAGAGAGAGAGAGAGAGAGAGAGAGAAAGTGAGAGAGAGAAAGAGAGAGAGGCCTTCTGGAGACG
Organism: Odontothrips loti; assembly: GCA_038380765.1. Classification (NCBI taxonomy): domain Eukaryota; kingdom Metazoa; phylum Arthropoda; class Insecta; order Thysanoptera; family Thripidae; genus Odontothrips; species Odontothrips loti. Next base: position 6,741,542 of record CM076253.1, read on the forward strand.
GGAGCCCCATTGCGGCGGGGACCTGTTGGGGGCGCGGTCCTCCTGCTCTGTAATCCTCCTAACGGCTCCGGGTAAACCGGTGCACAGCGGGGGAGTGGAGGGGTGTTTGAGGGGAGGGGAGGGGGTGTTTGAGGGGTTGGTGGGCCCGGCAGCAAGCCGCGGGCAGAAGCTGCTGTGCGCGCGAGTAGCGCACCACAACAGCAAGACTTTGACAAAAATAATGATTTGCGCCACTCTTAATTTCATTCCATCTGGGTTCACACGCAGAGAGATCGTGAGCCGTGAAAATGCCGTTCGCGCTGTGACCCCACCACTGCTGCGACTACTGTCACCGCCGCAGTAGCAGTAGTAGCAGTAGTGCGCGTTTTCTCCCAAACTCATTATCAAGTTGTCATCCCGAGTGCTCGAGTTCGACCCGTGCAAGCCGAGCCTTTAGTCCCAGCCGAGTTGATTACGGCGACGGTTAACGCCTCCTTAGATTCCCCTTCCCCTCTTTCTCCTATTTCTCTCTCTCTCTCTCTCTCTCTCTCTCTCTCTCTCTCTCTCTCTCTCTCTCTCTCTCTCTCTCTCTCTCTCTCTCTCTCTCTCTCTCTCTCTCTCTCTCCTCTCCTCTCCTCATCCTGTCCCCCAAAATGCGCCTTCTTCGGCGAACGAGAAAAACAGAGAGGCCGAGAGAGGTGCTGATGCGAGCTTTGGAGGAGGGCTGACGAGGAAGTCTCCCCCGAGCAGAGACAAAAATGAGCCCGGTTCAGAAAGAAATCAGCAGCAGAGAAACGGCAGCAAACTACAATTCAATGCTATCCACAGGGAGAAATGCGAATATCAAACCGATCTCCGTTCTAGAGAAAAAATAAAAAATAATAGCAAGCTAATAAAGTTGATGCACAGCATAGATGGCGTCCGCCGCTTTTCGGGCGTTTGGAATGATTCTAGTCCTGACATTGACAGTGACGGCCAAGGGGGGAGGGGGGGGCAACGGGAGGGGCGGAGCACGCGATGTACTTGTTGACTGGGGACGCCTGGGCATTAGGCACCCCGCGGGTCGCAGTGCACGCCTGCCGAGCGGGTCTGCCTGCCCAGCACGGCGGCGTCACGCCACCGCCGGGGCCTCACGCACACGTGGCAGAACACACGGGAGAGAGGACAAAGCCGGGGAAAGCTGAGCGTCACCGCCGCGGAAATTTTTCATAACGCTGTGTCTGAAAAAGCGAAACGTGAGCCGTGTTTATTCCGTCAGCCGTCCATACTTTAGCCTGAGGCCTGAACGCGGCGCGAAGGAAATTGTTTAGGAATTTGGTAACGTGAGGTTACGTTGAGTCAAACAATCATTAATCAAGATCGAAAAGTCAGATATGAAAAAAAAAGGTTAGGCGCAGACTTTGCTTTTTACATTAATTTCCTTTGAAGTAACCGATTTTTTTAATTTTTTGGGGGGTGGAAGCCTGGCGATGTTGCGGGTGTTTCTGCACATGACGTCGGTGAGAATGAGCTCCCGGTCCGGTGCCGGGGCGGGCCGTGGTGTGGTGTCGGCCCGTGGCCTCTGCGGCAGGAACGGGGCTTTAATGGGGCCGGAGGGGTGCGGGAGCAGAGCAGTGAGCACCGCGTGGCGACAGGCCGACCAGGCTTATCCGGCGGGGAGAGAGAGAGAGAGAGAGAGACAGCCTTGTCATCACAGCGGGTGGGACCACACAGCCAGAGCTCGCCGTCTCAACCTTTTTCTTTTTTTTTAAAAAAAAAGGTCTCTCTGTCACACACACACACACTTTCTCTATCTCTGTCCTACCGCTCACCGATTTGTACCTTCCGTCCTGCTCAGGCAGGAGTGTTGACTGGCCACGTCGGGAGGAACGCAACGCTCCGTCCGGCGGCGGCCCAAACATCTCAATCTCTCTCCTTCCTTCCACACTCTCTCACCCTCTCTCTCTCTCTCTCTCTCTCTCTCTCTCTCTCTCTCACTCACTGAGTCGGGGCACCCCCTCCCCGGCAGGCTGTGGTGGGAAGCACTGGCCGCTCTTTTCCAAACCCTAATCGGCTCACGAAAGCAAATACATAAATCAGGGCGAACGCAGGCCTTAGGCCTCCTCCTGCCCAACCTCCGCCTGGGGGAGGGGGGGAAATCCGTTCAGACACCCACCCCTTTCCTTGGCCTCGCCTTCTTATACTCTGCTGCTTAGCAGCCCCATAGCCGGCCGCGCGTAGCTCTCTCTCTCGCTCTCTCTCTTCTCTCTCTCTCTCTCTCTCTCTCTCTCTCTCTCTCTCTCTCTCTCTCTCTCTCTCTCTCTCTCACACACACACACACACACACGCATGCGACGCCAGCGGGGAGGGCGGTCAAATAATTGGCAGGTGAGAGATGGCGCCGTCCCGCTAACCGGCCCTTACTGCGCCAGACAAATGCCTGGCGGCAGCTGCTGCTGTTGGCGCTGCTGGGCCTCTGCTGATGCTGTTGTTGCTGTTGTTGTTTTTACTTGCGCTAAGAGTGATACGAGAAATTCTTTTCTTTAATTCCTTTCCTTTTCCCTTTTTCTTTTTGTGCTGCTCTCGTGTTGCAAATGCCAAACGATCGATCGAAAACAAAACAAAAGTGGGCAACAGAGACCAAACTGGCAGCGCTCGGCCTCACTGCGCGGGCTTCATTCGTAAGGGAACGACCGCCATTTTAATTAATATCATCGTGCCGGCCGCCGCCCCCGTTTAAATTGATACTAATTCCTCTTAAACGAGAAGGCGGTGAGGCCGCTGCGGCTCTGCCGACAAAAAAAAAGAAAAAAAAAAACACAAGAGGGCCGCGTTCAGGGTCTCCCAGCAGGAGAGGAGAGCCAGAGCTGCTGGTCACCCACCGCCCCCTTCCAATTTTACGATGTTTAACTTTGTCGCCAACAAGCCCTCGCTCCCCACCCCCGCCGGGGGCCCTGCTGTATCATAGGCCTGCGGGCTCGTGGGCCCCCGTCCCCCCCCCCCCCCCCCGGGGGGACCAGTCGATATGGATCCAAAGTCAGGCAGGCGAAACTCTGGCGGTAACTGAGCCGGACCGGACGCCGATGCCGGTGCGATGAGTATATGTTGTGGTTGATTAATGCGAGTTGTGGTGTGTGTGTCTGTGAGTGTGAGTGTGCGTGTGTGTGTGTGTGTGTGTGCCTCACAATGGCTGAATCGGGCTGCAGGTGCCCCGCGCACCCCAATCTATACAGCTCGCTGTTGGGGGCCGCGGGGGCCGCGGGGGCCATGGGGGCTCCGACCCGGCCCGCGCTTTGTTTGTCAATAACGACGCTCTAATGCGATAAGAGAGCGACCCCTGGCGGGGACACAGCCAGACTGCTTACCGCACGGCACGTTCATTAGGGCAGCAACGCGGCCTGCCCCGGCCGGCGGCACTTACTGGCAGCTCCGGGAACCTTTTGGTACTTTTGTGGATCACGATCGAGGCCGGGCTGGGCCACTCCTTCAGGCCTCAGGCTTCCCGCACGATTCCCGCATATATCGGCTTGGAGCCAGGCCTCGGCCGCGGCCAGGGACGGGGCTAGGGACAATGCCGTGAGACAAAGCCCGGCCTCGCTCGCACTGCCAGCGGCCGCCACCGACCGCCTAGAGGATAGGCAATCCCGGCTGCTCCACACACCCGTGCCGTGCGGGCTGGCCCACCCGCGCACTCGCAGGCGCCCGGCGTCAGTCACCGTTCGTCGTGTTGCCACAGCGAAGTCTCCCTCCGCTGCCGCATGACTAAAGTATACGTTTTCCCCGCGGTGTCCTGTGCCGGGGGCTGGTGCTGGTGCCGGGGGGTGGTGCTGGTGCCGGGGGCTGGTGCTGGTGCCGGGGGGGCTGGGTGCTGGTGCTGGGGGCTGGTGCTGGTGCGGGGGCTGGTGCTGGTGCCGGGGGCTGGTGCTGGTGCCGGGGGCTGGTGCTGGTGCCGGGGGCTGGTGCTGGTGCTGGTGACGGCGGGTCCAGCCGTCGCCGGCGGGTTATATGGATGAGGACGGTGGTCGGGGCGTGCTGGCGCCATCGCGGGGAGGGAGGGGAGGGGGGGAGGGGTCGGACGACGCCGCCGTCGTCCCGTGCGGTCTGCTGGGCGCCACTCCGATACGGCGTCCGCTGCTGCAAGGGGCTGCGGGGTCTGCGGGGTCTGCGGGGGCCGCGGGGGCTGCGGGGGCCGCGGGGGCCGCGGGGTCTGCGGGGGCCGCGGGGGCTGCGGGGGCTGCGGGGGCCGCGGGGGCTGCGGGGGCCGCGGGGGCTGCGGGGGCTGCGGGGGCCGCGGGGGCCACGGGGGCTGCGGGGGCTGCAGGGGCTGCGGGGGCCGCGGGGGCTGCGGGGGCCGCGGGGGCTGCGGGGGCCACAGGGGCTGCGGGGGCCGTGGGCGTGGCAGACGGCGGCGAGGGCGACGCCCAGGGCCCAGGGGCCGGCGCCAGGGCGGGTCGGGGACAGCGGGCGGCGGACGGGACGGCGGCGGCGCGACAGACAGGACCGCCGCACAAAGGGCTGAGCGGAGTGCGCAGCGCCGCAGCGCGCCACTGAGAGAACTGAACCGGCCCACACGAAGGGGTAGGGGAGGGGGCGGAGGGGCCGCCCCCGGGCTGGTACCTTTTCTTCTCCCCCAGTTTTTGGCCCGAGCGTAGCGAGCCTGAGCGAAGCGACTATTACACAATTTTATTCGTCTCCAAAGTAGTGGTGTAAAGGCTGCTCCAGTACTTCTTTAGACCTCCCCCATCGGTCCATACCAATTTATTCAAAATTTGAAACACAACATTTTCAGGGACAAAAACAGGTAAGGTTAGCCTTACCAATTTTTTAAATTTTGACAAAAAATAAAAATGTGTTTTTTCGGTGCCAGTATGTTTGGAACAACCCCCTGAACACAATACTAAAAGAACGAGTGCCCTAGAACGCTAAATCGTTCTCCATGCCTGTCTTGTTCTCGTCTGAAAACAATTGTCGCGCTTCTAAGCAACCGCTCTGCATCGGTTAGGGGTCGGGTGTGGGGCAGCAGTGCGGGGCGCCCTCAGAGGGGAGCCCCCGCTGCCCCAGAGGCCACTTTCCGCCCCAGCAGAAGGCAGACGCCACGGCCTCTGGGTGGGTGCGGTAGGGGGAGGCAGGCGGGGGGGGGGGGGGGAAGGGGGCGACAAAAGAAGATTGGGCTCCTGGGCGTCGTGCTGGCGAGGCGATTACAACACTGTCGCTGTGCTCGCTGTGCTGCAAGGGGTGAAGCGGCGAGGTGAGGCGGTGGTAATGCCTGCCCCGCACCGCACGGCGGGGAGAGGCTGGCGACCAGCAATCACAGCAGCAGCAGCGGCCGAAGTGTGTGTGTGTGTGTGTGTGTGTGTGTGTGTTGTCTCTGTACGCCCTACGCTGTTTAATGAAACGGTGTTCGTTACGCAGAGGTACCCACACACACACACACACACGCATGGGCGGACCCCCCGCGGACTAATTGGAAAGTTATTAGAACGGAACACCGGTGTGGTGGCGTCCGGCTTCGGTGACATCCACGAGTGTCCACACGGGCTGTGCACCGGAGTGTTATTGGTGCACCTGGCTGACGGCCAAACGGCACAAACGTGACGGGGCCGGGGGCGGCCGGGGGCGGCCGGGGGCGGCACCGGAGGGGTGCGACTGTCAGAGCAAACGGGTTTGCGTCAGACGGAGGACGCCAACGAGAGGGGGGGAGGGAGAGTGGTCGTCATTAGCGAAGCGGCCACTTCTTCGGCACCTGGAGGGCAGGGTGGGGAGGGGAGGGGGAGGAGGAGGACGGAAACAAATTGGGAAACACACAAAGAGGTTGGGGAGGCGGGGATGGGGATAAAAAGAGGCGCAAGAATGCCTCCCAAGAGTGGTGTGAGAAGGGGGGAGAGAGAGAGAGAGAGAGAGAGAGAGAGAGAGAGAGAGAGAGAGAGAGAGAGAGAGAGAGAGAGAGAGAGAGAGAGAGGGGGGGGGCGTTGCGTTCTGTTCCCGCGTTGCTCTGATTACTTGTTTTACGCAGAGGCCGGTGGAAAAGATTCAATGCGGAGATGCTTCCGGGTGGTGGTGGTGGTGGTGGTAGCCACCATAGTGGCCCCTTCGTACCTCTTAACCCCCTGCCTTGCTTCGCAGTAGCGAGAGTTGAAATTTTCAACAGGCGAGGTAAAAAGCAGAGTAGGACGCAGGCGAAAGGAAAAGTTTGGCCCCTTTGCTCGGCTCGGCTCGGTCCGGCCGCCCCGCCCCGCACTGGGCCCTGGACGGCTCTGGCTCCCTTTTCCGGCCCGCCAGAGGGTGGGAGGCAGGAATGCACTGGCCCGTTAATGGACGAGGCAAGGAATTTAATTATCGACTGCCGTGGGATATTTACGAGGCAGCGGCAGCAGGCTGAAATGCTGTACAATATAAATTCAATCTGCTTCCGTCGTCGCGCACCGGACCCGACCGGATGACACTCCCCTGCACGACTCTTACCAATACGTCTACCGCGGCCACCGGACATAACTAATTAGGTGGTGCTCCATGATTCTCATGTTCTCCTTCTCAGCTCCGCCTCGCGATCTCACCCATGGGCGTAGGAACGGGAGGGGGGGGGGCAAGGGGGCACTGCCCCCCCCCTAACGGAGGGGGGCCAAATTCGTCCCCGGGGGGCGCCCAAGACGGGCGCCGAAGGCGCCCGCCATTGGATACCACGCAGAGTTACGGGCGCCCGCAGGGGCGCCGAAGGGGTACCGAAGGCGTGGACTCTGCCGTGGACTCTGCCCCCCCCCCCCCCCCCCCCTGACTTCAAAACGTTCCTACGCCCATGATCTCACCGTCTGACCGCCGGTGACCGGGCGCTGAGAGGCTTGGCGGCCGAAATGGAGGCCCCGTGCGGCACCCCCTCTTCATCCCTCTCTCTCTGTCTCTCTCTCTCTCCCCCCCCCCCCCTCGTGGTAGCCCATCAGCTTTGCCATGGGTGGTTACTGTGAACCAGCCCTCGGCTTGGGTCAGTCCAGCGGTCAGTGTGTGTGTGTGTGTGTGTGTGTGTGTGTTTGTGTGTGTGCCCTTGAGCCCCTTCCCTCCGGAGATCATCAGCTCATCATCCGCCTCCCCGTGTCATACCCGCCAGCGGTCACAACGGTCACATCCCACTCTCCTCGGAGCCTGTCTGTGTCTGTCCTCTGTCCTGTCCTGTCCGCTGCCCCTGCCGGCCCTTGTCCAGTCCTGTGAGGCGGACGCCGAGAGAGAGACAGCCGATCACAGCTGCCGCTGAGCAATGCCGCCACCGCCGGACACGGCCCTTCATCAACCCCCACCCCCTCTCCAGTACCACCCCCTCTCCAGCACCACCCCCTCTCCAGTACCACCCCCTCCAGAATCCAATGTCCGAGTAGCATAGCAGACAGGAGGCTCACCGGCGTCTCGGAATGGTCCAGGGTCCAGTCCAGGACGCGGGACGGGACGGAGCCGAGTGTGTCGTCCGGCTATCCGCCCGGCGTCGGCGGGGAGCAGCCAAAGGACGGCGAGGACGGAGGACGGAGGAGCAGGGCAGCCGCTATGGGGCACTACATCAGAGAGGCTCCAGTGCGGTCGGACGATATGGCGATAATACTCGGGCAATAAGGGCCGACCGTCCGCATTCAGTAGCGGAGGCAATAAAACAAAATGAAATGTGGAGGCGGCCGGGCGGCCGGCCGTGTGCATTCATATCTATATACAGCATACAATGCTGCCACCCGGCCCACCAGACCAGCCCAGCCCCGGACTCTACTACGGCCTCGATTCAATGCGCCCACTGCTGTACTGTGTATTGGCTAATTTCTTTTTCTTTTTCCTTTTTTTTAAGGCCTCATGCAGGACAGTGGGGTGGGGGTTGGGGGTGCGTACCGAAGCGCTATGAGGATGAGGATAACTAAACCGACGGGCAGGGAGACGCACACGCGCACGCACACACACACACACACACACGCGCGCGCGAACACCGTGATACCATCATTTGGACCTCGAGTGGGGAGAGGAGGGGCACAACCGGGAGAGGGGTCCAAAGCCGCGCGCGCCATGCTAATACACAAGCCGCACCGCAGGGCCGCCTCCGAACACGGCCGGCACGGCGGCACGCACGGCTCCCGCCGCCCGGACGCAGCCGCAGAAGTATAACGAGCTTGCTACAGAGAGAGACAGAGAGAGAGAGAGAGAGAGAGAGAGAGACAGAGAGAGAGAGAGAGAGAGAGAGAGAGAGAGAGAGAGAGAGAGAGAGAGAGAGAGAAAGCAGGAGAGGACACCGCCATGCCGCTCCCTTCCCTTTTCACGCGCATTATGTGTCGCCTGCCGCCGTGTGGCCCCGGCTGGGCTCGGTCCCTGCCTAGGCTCCGCTCGTCCGCCATCCCCCTACCCCCGCCACCGCACGCCCCGCCCCGCCCCCAGCGGCCCCAGCGGCAGCGGTGGCCTGGCCATTTCGCACCTGAAAAATACGGTCTTCTTTTTCATGCCCCGCTTGGCGTGGCGGTGCCAGCGGTGCCAGCGAAGGAAAGGGAGGCAGGTAGGTGTTTTGATGACTGTGATAACTTCCCCTTTTTGGTGCCCATTTTCCCGCTCCCCCGACTTTCCTCTCTCCGCCTTCCTACCCGTTCTGTTTCGTACTTTTTCCCCATCCCTCAAATCGCGCGTATGAGAAATAACAGCAGCACGCGGCGTGGCACCACAGGCGGCAAGAAAAAAAGGATAGTAGTTAGATTTCAAAAAAAAAAAAAAAATACAGTTTCTTGTACTGTTGAGTTGGTGTGTGTTACGTGATCTGTGACCGCCCCTTCTGTTTCATTTCATTTCTGTATTCCTCCTTTTTCTGCTTATCTTAGTTATGGCTGCGGGCCGCTACGGGCCCGTTCCCGTGTCGGCCAGGGTTTTGTCGAGTACTCCTCCCGTGTTGGCTGCCTCGGCGCGCGCACTGTTGGTGTTGTTGTTCTAGAGTAGCGCCGCCGCCGCCGGTCAATACTCCGTCGTGTTCCTTTTCACTCGTATGACCCTTATCCCTTTTCGAACCCCCCCTCCCCCCCCCCTCCCCGCCTACCCAACACATTTTTCCACAGCCGGAGCCGCCGGCACCGGGGCCCTGCCCCCCCCCCCCCAACCCCCTCCCCCGCGCGCGTTTCCGGTTCATTTACTTCCTATTCCGGCTCTCTGCCCTGTCCAGACTCATAGCATTCGCTTGTTATTCATGCCCCCCCGGGCGCGTAGGCCGCAGGCCGGAGACATGCTGTAGGGGTTGTGGGGGCTGTGGGGGTTGTTGGGGGTTGTGGGGGCTGTGGGGGTTGTTGGGGGCTGTGGGGGCTGAGGGGCTGGGACTGGAACCTAGGGCCGGCTGGGCTGCGTTCGGCAGCGCTCCCGCAATGCCAGCATGCTGGTCTGCTGAGTCCACACAGAGACACTGCCCCTCCTCAGCACCCCCCTCCCCCTTCCCCTTCCCCCGGACCCTCCACAATGGGTGGACCTTTCTATTTTTTGTCCGGCGGCCGTAGCCGCCTGTACCACTTCTAAGTTCGCCTGCCCGCTGCCGCGCCGCCGAGAAAATAAAATAAGGAGAGATAGTGGGGAGAGGGGTACGGGTGGGGGACTCGGGGACGATCCCCGGTCGGTCGACATCACACACACACACATACACACACACACACAGCGAATTGCACCCGCAAGCCAGCCAGAATTGAAACGAAAGCAAGTTTGTGCTCTGTGAGGCAAGGCGCGGCCGTCGCTCGGCTGGCTGGGGGGGCTCTGAGGCCCGGGGATCAAGGGTGAGATTGAAGGGGGGGGGGGGGGTAGCCGTGGCCAGGACCACGACCATCCCAGCACCTGAAGCCGGAGGGGCGGGGAGCAGGGAACCCTTTGAACCAGTCACCGTGCCACGGTACAGCCCCCCCCCCCCCCCTTCCTCTCTTTTTCCCCTGTCCTGGAGGACTGAGTACCCGGACGGAGGGAGGGCCAAAGCCCCTGAAACCCCTGCAGCTCACGTCCTATAGCTTTCCGTGCTCGGGCCAGAGCACAAGCAAGTGACGCAGGAGCGGAGGGCCTAACCAGTGATACCGGAGCCAGCGCAGTCTCAAAAACAACATAGCGATACATTTTCCTCTTCGTTTTCTCCTTGTTTTTCCTCCCGAGTTTTATTTCTTATTTGGTCGTGCTGTTGTCCCACTCCGTGATTGTAACGTTATTTTCCGTCCGAAATGGCAAAGAGGAACGGAACGACAGCGTCGTCCCGTCTGAGGTCCCGACGTCCTCAGGGCCAACACCGTGAAGGCAGGGGGCGGACCAGTGACGCCACGCGACGCCACGAGACGCCACGCGCCGCCACGCGACGCCACGCGCCACTCGGTTGGCCATGGACAATATAACTGCGGCCCCCGCCGCCCCCGCCGGCCCCACGGCAAGCCGCAGGTCAGGGGGTGAGGAGGTGGGCCAGGACCCCGCCGCTGTAAGGAGACGCAAAGGACCCCGTCCCGGCCACTTGGGCCCTCGGCCGTCGGCCCTGGCCACGCTCGGCAATCTGAGCCGCTGAGCCGAAGGCGGCCTCGTCCCCGAGGACCCGGAGGACCCGGAGGACCCGGAGGACCCGGAGGACTTGTCCGGGGGTCGGGTGGTCGGTGGCGCCGAGGGAGGGTCGGTCATGGTCTTCGTGACCGTTGGCCATGATCGCAAATTACCCCCGTCTGGCCCTGCTAGAGTTGCGCACCGCGAACCTAATTCCGTTGCGGGTATGGGGACCTCCGGCCGGCCTCCTGGGGGGCGATGGCCAACTGTATAACGCCCCCGGCCCGCCCCCGGCCCGCTCCCGGCCCGCCCCCGTCCTCACCCCCGCCGCGCTGCACCGAACCGTCCCTGGACCGGGCCGGGAGGGCGGATGCTTTTCTCATTTCCTGATTCCGAAAAGGGACCAACAAAATGACCCCCGACGGCGCCGCCCCCGACTGCCACCGCCCTTCCCGGCCACCGGCCGGAGCGAGGGCCGGAGCCTACCCGCGGACGCTGTTGGCAATCGCGGTTTACTTCATGTCCTCCGGGAGCTCCGGGACCTCCCCGCACCGTGCCGAGGGGAAGGGGGGCGGTCTGCAGTCGGCACCATCTGCAGCCTGCAGCCGCCCAGCCGCCCCCTTCCCCGCCGAGTTGTCGTTGTCGATTGCAGACCGACGGCACGGCACGGCAACGGGACTAATCGCTTTACAAAGGCTTCCGCACATGTTCGCTGGCGTGTACGGCCGTGTGCGCCCTGCGCTGTGCGTGCGTGTGTGCGTGTGTGGTGTGCGGGGGTGCACCCTCGGCGCCAATGTGGTTGTGCGCGCCGCGCAGAGGGTGCAACGTGACAGACCGTGGGGCGGCGGGGGCGGGGGCGGCGGAGGCGGCGGGGGCGGCGGGGGCGGCGGGGTCCCGGTTAAGCGTCCCGCGCCCTCTCGCTGCCCCCGGCGGGCCCCTTGGGTTCGCGCGCTGCGCGTCGCCTGCTCGGTCGCGTGCAAGCAGCCCTGCCGAGCCGAGCCGGCCGGCCCAGCCGAGGCCATGGCGCTGTCGCGGTGGGCGGGCCGAGCCGAGCCGGGCCGGGCCGGGGCCGGGCATTACCAAGTCATGCCATGCCAGAGCCTGCAGCGCAGCGCCAGCGTCGCCAGCCCAGGCGGACCGCCTCCGCCCCGCAAACACCGCGCTTTATGTTGGCCCTTGCGGTACACTGTACGCCGTTGTATACTGTCGGCCTCCTCGGGGTCATCGGGGCTGGCCGTAAAACATACAGCAGTGCGTCGCCGGGGCGGAGGCGTCCGAGAGGGTATGCCGGGGGGACAACCTCCACGCTGCCGACAGTCTGGGATATCATCCTTACAGTACACGACCAGGATAACGTCGTAAGTGCAAAGCAACTGTGGCCAGTCAACGCACTTTGGCGCCGGGTGGGTAGGCAATCCCGGCCTCTGCGTGCACGCGTGTCGTGCGGGCTGGCCTACCCCGACGCTGGCAGGCGCTCGGCGGGAGGACATCGGGACGTGGTTTGTGGACGGCGCCAACGGCGTGGCGCGTGGCGGGAGATGCCGGCCGCTTAATTAAAGTATGACAACTTCCCCGGCGACGGCAAGCGGGCTGGCGCGGACAGAGACGTCAGTCTGACAACCCGGCCAGGGTGACAACACCACGACAACAAACCCGCGCGTTGCCGACCTTCGCGTGGCGTTCCTGCCAACTTACCGCTCTCGCCTCGACGGCGGCCAGGACGGCGATGACAGCGACGACGGCGGCCGCGGCGGTGTTGGCAGCCATGACCCGGCGGCGGAGCGGCGGTGCGGCGCGGGAACACAAGGCGCCGCGGAACTGCGGCTCGCCTGGACTCGACCGGACTCGGTCACACTCGACTCGACTCCACTTCGCGAGAGACTCGGGAGAGCAGACAGAGAGAGAGAGGCGGCAGCGACGCGGGACCCAACCCGCACACCGCGACTGCTGCCCGACAACTGAGGGAGGGCTGTGCTGGCTGTGGGGCTGTCGGGGGCGGCCGGGGGTGGCCGGGGGCGGCGTGGCTGCGGGCCCGAGGGGTGGGGCGGCAAGCCAGCAGCCAGCACAGTGGAGCACAGCGGACCCAGGACACTCACTCTCTCTCTCTCTCTCTCTCTCTCTCTCTCTCTCTCTCTCTCTCTCTCTCTCTCTCTCTCACTCTCTCTCTCTGCCGTGGCTCGGCCCTTCGCACTCATCGTAGTGTGACGAGGCAGAGTCAGAGGCTGGCTGCTGGCCGCACACCGCACGACACAGCTGCCGTCCGTCCCGCCCCGTCCTCCCTGACCAGCAGCAACAATGACTACCCCGCTGCTCCGCCAGCGAGGAGAGAGAGAGAGAGTAGAGATCTGCGACGAGCGAGCCGGGCCCGGACCCCCGGTAAACCATCCCTAGGGATCCTTGACCCCCCTCAAGGAGGGTAAGCCATCCCTAGAGATGGTTTACCGGGGGTAATGTATCCCTAGGGATTTAGTACCTCTCCCAATTTGAAGCCGAGAGGGTAAAGGATTCCAAGGAATATATTACCCCCCCCCGGTACTTGGTCACTAGAGAATCGTTACCACTCGGGTCGCAGAGGGGGTAAAAGGTCCCTAGAAATTTTTAACCCCCCCCCCCCCGGAAATTCAGAAACCTAACCTAACCTAACCCAACCTAACCTAACCTATTACGCCCCTCCAAGGTGCTGAATTTACGGGGGGTGGGTAAAAAATTTCTAGGGACCTTTTACCCCCCCTGAGACCCGAGAGGTAACGATTCCCTAGTGACCAAGTACCGGGGGTAATATATCCCTAAGAATCCTTTACCCCCTCGGCTTCAAATTTGGGGGGTACTAAATCCCTAGGGATGCATTACCCCCGGTAAACCATCCCTAGGGATGGCTTACCCCCCTTGAGGGGGGTCAAGGATCCCTAGGGAAGGTTTACCGGGGGTAATGTATCCCTAGGGATTTAGTACCGGGGGTAAGGGGGTAACGCTGCACGCTGACACCGAGCTCAGGTAGCAGCGGTGGCTGATGCGGCAGTAGGCTCGCTCGTTGCAGATCTCTATAAGGGAGAGGGCCTACGGGACGTAACCAGGGACCTTCCGCTGTGCACGTCAGCCTGAGCCGTTGGGACAAAAGCGTTTTCTTATTTTATTTGTTCATCCCAGGTAAAGATTGGATTCGATTGCTGTGATTGGTGGCATCGCCGGGGCGTGGCGAGGCGTGGCGGGGCGTGGCGGGGCGTGGCGGGGCACATAGCACGCAGCGCCCCCCCCCCCCCCCCGCCGCACCTCCCACGCTGCACAATGGTGCGCCGCGTCTGTCTCCAGCGCCGTGTGTCCCACTTGCAAACTCCCCCCCCCCCCCCCCCCCCTCCCCGGCTTCCGCCCTTCCCCAACACTCGTTCCATTCAAATCCAGAGGCGCTCGGGTCGGCGTGGACCCGTCGGAGGCCGTACGGGGGCCGCGGCGGGACTAAGACCCCCCGCCAGACCCTGCCGCTCCGCTTCCAAGTGGCTGCGTTTAAGCGGCGTGTGTTCTCGCCGTGCTGCGCTCAGCTCGGCGCCGGGAGGCGGGAAGTCCGGTAGGTCCGCCGCGGCCATTGGAGCTAAGCACTGCGGAGCACTGAGCCACCTGACCTCTGCAGGAAGCGGTCGATACCCCCCGTCTCCGTGACCCGCAGATCCGGAGCGCGTCGCCCCTGGCGGGCCTCCGGGCCCCCGCTGGTCCCTCATATGCCGTCTCTGCCGCGGCTCTCCTCTGCCGCCTCGGACTCCGCGAAGGTGTCGCCGTCCGCCTGTCGGGGTGCACCGTGCGCTCGTGTGGACTCGGCCTCGGACTCCCTGGCAAGGTCGAGTGTGCGGGAGGGGAGGGGAAGGGGGAGGGGGAGCGGCTCGTGGAGCGGCGCCTAACGGCCAAACCAAGCGCTGCCAACGGCGGGGCGGGCCATCCGTGAGAAACAGTCTTGGCGCAGCGAAATTGGGGGGATGACTCAGGGATGCCACGCTGGAGGGCCGGCGGGCTGGGCTGGGCTGGGCTGGGCCGGGGCCGGGGGTGGGACTTAGGCCGGCAGCCAGCCGCCCTCCCCGCTGACGTGACCCTGACCCTGTGGCTGCCGTCGGCTTGCCGTTGTGTTGTATTGAACAGGACTATATTTAGGCTTGGCGCCGGGAGGCTGCTTGACACTTCGCACACCGCCCTGCCCGCTCCCTTCCGTCCGGCTTGGAGTTCGGGGACCTTGACCATGACCAAGCCCGCGGCCGAGCGCCCGGAGCAGACCGCCGGCAGCAGACCCACGTCAAGCGCCCGCCGCAGGAATCTGACGAGTTCGCCAAAGTTGTTTTCAAATCTTTCCCGCTCCAGCAGGGCGCCCAGCCATCCATCTCGCCGTTCCTCGCTCCGGCTCGGCGCCGCCCGCCCGCATCCCCGTCGGCCACGGGTGCCCTGGTTTCGCCGTGACCTGGAGGCCACAGCCACAGGTGCTGACGTTCGCGCGCGCATGTCGGCGCCCCCGCCCCGCCCCGCCCCGCCCCGCCCCCGCTGCGGTCTCGGCCGGGTAGGCGGCCGTCGGCGGGCAGCGCCTTGTAGCCGCCGGGTAGGCAAGCCCGCCGGACACGCCTGCATCTGCCCGGAGCCGGTGCCGGAGCCGGGGAGGGATCGCGACTCCGGGAAGACCAGCAGCTGAGTTGAAATAGGGGCCAGTGGAGCCGCTGCGGTGGCGGGGGTGGGCCGGGGGTGGGCCGGGGGTGGGCCGGGGGAGGTGTCCGTCTTCCCCCTCCTACCCCAACCCAGATCGATATACCCCGGGTGGTGGGCCACATGTATTATGAAATGGGGTGCGGAAGGAAGTGGAAGGGTTACAGCATGGGGGGACGCGCCGGAGGAGGGGGGCGGGGGGTAGCAATCCGACTGTGAAACACGGTGTGCGCCGCGGCGTCGGCACGCGCGCGCACACGCGCACACGCACGCGGTGCGTCTGCTGATGGGCACGTGATGGAACAATGACCCGCAACGACTCCACGAGCAGGCCGGCTCTGTAACACGCAGGAGGTATGCGAGGCTTCTCCTTTGCGCTCGCGACCTTGAACCGCTTGTGAACCGAACCCGCGCCGAGGCACGGCCATAAGGCTGTGGGCCCCTGTGCCCGTGCCACAGAGAGGCGCTGGCGAAGTACTATGTTATGAGGTATTATGAGCACTACAGGTATGATAACGTAATTATAGGGCATTATAAAGTACTGTAAGTATAATGAGGTGCTTCAAGTATCATACTGTATTATAAAAGTTAATTTAGTAGGATCGGAAATGCTCTGCTTATGGACAACGGCTAGCCAGGTACAGCCCGGGGCAGTTGAAGTTTTACTTCGTTTTTATTACGATTCAGAATGCACACCTTTATTTATTAAGGCGTTATTTCTCCGACCCACAGATAAGATTGTTTCTTTAGCGGGCTGAACGGCAAAGGCCGCGTCTGGCCCGTCGGAGCCAGGGTTCTGGCTGGAGTCAAATTTTCTGGGGTGAGGTAGGACCCGCCCTCTTTTGCCGTTTATTTGTCGGATCTCTGCATGGAGCACTTCCATGCAGATACACTATACAAGTGAATATATAACATCTGCTTCCATGACATTTCAGAGGATTAAAAAACTAGGAAATTGCCTAAGTATAAATATTATAAAGTATTGCAAGAGGTATTACAAGAGGTATTACAAGAGGTATTACAAGAGGTATTACACGGTTGTGTACGAAGTACTATACGAGTCGCCCCCCCCCCCCCCCCCCCCCGACCGGAGGCGTGCTGGCGGTGGAGGGCTCTGTCGCCTGGAGTCCCCAGAGCCGACGAGCGAAACGTGCAGAGCGCCGCCAAACAATTTGCAAGGCTAAGACAGCTGCTGAGCGTTATTAGCAAGGTAACCGTGCGGCACTGCCGGTACTGCCCCTGCGGCCCCCTGCGCCCCCCTGAGGCTGCCGTGGGCTCCTGGAGTGTGGGCGGGAAGCCAGCGTGCTGTCTCTCTCGCACCGATGCCTCCCTTGATCGGTGTCTCCTCCCCCGCACGGCACGGTGGCGGCGACAACGCGGCGGTCTCCGTCCGGACCGTTTCTGTCTCTGTCTCTCCCACCGCGGGCCTGGCGAGGGGGAGAGAGAAGGAAGAGGCGCCGGCGGGGGCGCGGCCCACGGCAAAGAACAGGCGGGGGGCTGCGGGGGGCTGGCGGGGGCTGCGGGGGCCTCGAGCGGCACGGCTTCCTATTCATGGTCCACACCGGAGTCATTACCATTCAGGAGAAGACTGCGCCTCGCAAAGACGGCGTCAGGAGGCGAGAAAAGGCGGGATGGGGCCGCGACCCCACCGGGGGCAGCTGAGGGCGGCCGGGCGCAGCCGGGGGCGCAGCTGGGGGCGGCCGGGGGCAGCCGCGGGCAGCTGGGGGCGACCGGGGGCAGCCGGGGGCAGCTGGGGGCGGCCGGACCGGACCGGACCCTGCTTCGGCGGCGGGTCGTAACCAGGCCCGACTAGGCTCTGCCGCCCCGCCCCTCCATTTACTACGAGGTAAACCATAGCTGCTTCTCGTGATTCGATTTAGTTCCTCCAAGAAATTATTGATGTTTTTCTAGAAACGATATCAGCCTCAACTCGTTTTTTGTTGTGGTTTTTTTGTTGTTGTTTTTTTGTACTGAACCGTGCTTCCTTGGGTCATACCGTGTCGTGAGGGGAGAGACGGCCAGGAGAAGATGAAGGCTGGTAAACACAAACTCGTACAAGACCATGCGTGGAATAGAATGGAGCTCAGACTGTATTCAAGGATGCAGTGCACAACCGGCACGTTCCTGGCGTGGCCACAGCCCGGTCGCCACGACAAAGATATTATATTGTCATACAATTAAACAAGGACCAAAAGTTAATAAACTACGACATCGCCGCAGTGGAAGTTCCTCCTCTTGTTTGCGGCTGCTTCCAGTTTGGAGCGGGCGTTCGTATTCTCCGTACACTTCCGCCCCTCGGCACCTCTGCGGCACCCTATTGGGGACACCGGTGGCTGCTGCTGCTGCTGCTGCTGCTGCTGCTGCTGCTGCTGCAGCAGCGTTATTGCGACAGCGCGGTGGATTCCGTGGCTGAGCCCGGAAATAGAGCCGTGCCGAAAGGTGAGAGACAAGAGGATCAGGAACAATCGGCGCCCATTCCCCGGTGGGACCGCCTTATAAAACAAGGCACTCCTCTCTCTTCCTTCTTCTTCTCCTCCGGGGCCGAGGGGCGAAAGGGGGGGGGGAGGGGGCGGCAGGCTACAGGTCCGCCACGTGTCCGTACACCACGATGCCGGGAGCCAACTCTGTGGTCACGAGCGACCCCTGGCGCCGCCGGCTGCAACAGAAGACACAAGAGCAGTGCCGCAGCAGCACAGTGCGAGGGTTGGCGAAAAAAAAAATAATATCGGTGTACAGTGGCAAAAAAAATAATTAAAATAAATCAGGGCGAGAAAAAATTTGAAAAAAGTCAACCAGACGACACAAAAAGTCGGAGAAACGGCAGAGAAAATAAAAAAAAACAGGTCCAGATCGATATTTTTTTAAAATCATTTTTTGGTTTGGAATAGTCAAATTAAATCTAAAGAAACAGCCGTGATTGAAATCGGTGATCATCGAGAAGGGGCAAAGAGACGGCCCCCTCGCCTATACTGCCCCAGCCTGCCGCAGGACTTACTTGACGGAGTTGGGGATGTCCCTGGGCCGGCGGGTGGGTGAGTCCGGTCGGGGGGACCGGGACCGCGGGCTGCGCCCTCCCGACGACGGCGTGGGCGACGCCGGCCTGGCGTGGAGGTGCTGCTGGCCCGAGGAGCTGTACGCGCTGTAGCCCCCGACGTCCTCGCTGCCGGTGCTGCGACGCTTCAGGGACGCCCGGCCGTGGTTCGTCTTGCGCAGCATGGCCTGCAACCAGCAAAAGTGGCCATTCAGGCCAACTCCGGCGGCACGGCACCCTCCGGCACCCTCCGGCACCCTCCGGCACCCTCCGGCACCCTCCACCGCCCCGGCGGCTCGTCTCGCCTCCCGGAGGGCCGCAGGGTGTTGCCAGAGAGTCATTACTCCGAAGCGATCGCGGACAAAAGCACGCGGGAGGGGGAGGGGGAGAGGGGAGTGGTAGAAATGACAGCGAGGATGGTAAACATGGCGCCGCGGACCTGGGGCACCAGCCCTGGGGACGGGAGTGACAGTAGTTCGGGTCGGATGGCTGTGGCTCCCAAGTCAAATCCCTCCGCCCTCCCCTCCGCCCTCCGCCCTCCACCCCTCCGCCCTCCACCCTCCCCTCCGCCCTCGCCGTCTGCTCGTCTGCTCTCCTGCTGAGCACCTCAGTATACGGGAGTCATCTCACTTAAGCGTCCGAGAGTTACTGCCGTCTCCTGGCACTCTCGCTGTGACAGAGGGCGAGAGGGAGGGAGAGAGAGGGACATGGCGGAGCGGGGCGCGACGCACTGCGCGGAAGAAAGACAGGGCGAGAGAGGAGGGAACGCGAGCCCCTACGATTGGAGCACAGAGGGGGAAGGGAAGGGGAGGGAAGGTAAAGGTGGAAAGTCTCTCGAAGAACTGCCCTGTTTTTTTAACGACATTTCCTCCGGGCTCCGGGTTGCGGGCTCCGGTCCATGCCGTTGCTCGCGAGGCCTTTACGTCACGCCGGTGACTCCTGGCCGGGCCTCCGGGCTCCGGGCTCCGGGCTCCGGGCCCCCGCCTCCGGCCTACTCCTGCTCTGCTGGGCCGGAGAACATTTCCCCTCCCGTTTTTGCTCGGCCAACATCACTCTGGCTCCGGGCCCGACAGCCCCTGGCAGTGCCTGGGCCTATGGCCGGGACGTGCGTGAGAGAGATAGAGAGAGAGGCAGTCGTTGAGATAGAGAGAGAAAGAGAGAGAGAGAGAGAGAGAGAGAGAGAGAGAGAGAGAGAGAGAGAGAGAGAGAGAGAGAGAGAGAGAGAGAGAGAGAGAGAGAGAGAGAGAGAGAGAGAGAGAAAATGATGCGCTCGCTAGTAAATGAAGGGCTGGCTCACCTGGAAGTTGAAGGGCGGGTCGTCCGAGTCCTCCTGCTGTCGCGTCTTCTGGCCCCTCAGCTCCAGCTCGGCCACGGGGTTGAAGGGCCGCCTGCCGCCCGGAGGCCCCACCGCCGGCCGGGCGCCACTGCAAAGGGAACCACACGGAGCCAAGGGCGCTGAGGTCACCACACCGGGGCTGCGGAGCTGCAAGAAGTGGCCGTGTCGTGGGGCCGCGGGGCTCATAGTCGCCGCCCGCAAATGTCTCGTCTCGCTTACGAGCGGGGGCAGCGGGGGCCTCGTCGGCGCCCCCCGCGGCCGGCGCGGACTGCCTCGCGGACAGCCGCTCGGCACAGCGCGGCGCAGCCATAGTTGGCGCGCTCCGGCGATTTACGAGATATTTTCCGGCCGCGGGGCGGAGCGGCACTCGCGGCAGCAGCAGGCGAGCCGAGGCCGAGGCCGGGCGTGCCAGTGCTAAGATTTTCCTCTCGAGTGCGGCACTAACGCGCGCGCACACACACACACACACACACACACACACACACACACACACACACACACTCACACACGGAGCGCCATTCCGCGTGGAATCGGCGTGTTGCAGCAGTTATACACGCCGTAACCCCCTCCCCTATCCCTTTATATGGCCCCACCCCCCGTGAGGCTGTGAGGGCACCTTGTGCCGCAGCCGGCCGGGAGCCTGAGCGCCCGTAAAGCTCTACCTTTTGTTCACATTGTTGTTGTCCTCCGAGGCGCCGCCGTACTTGTTCTGGGTGTGGAGCGGCCGGGACTCGCGGTAGGTGGTGGCGTACGGGGACGCCTGCTGCAACACGAGGTCCCCGTCAGAGGCTTTTGTGCACCAATTCTGAAAGGACCCTGCTCCTGCAGCGGCCATATGTTCTCTTTTTCTTTTTTCCCCCCCAGTGCCAGGGCTGGAATCAAGCTGGAATACCTTGAAGGCCGGCGCGGCGGGTCCGCTGAAGCCATGGCTGGAGCCGTGGCTGGAGCCGTGGCTGGAGCCGTTGCGGTACGACACGGACGGGCGCCGGTCCTCGTCGCCCACGGCGTCCCGCAGGGACACGAGAGACGTCTGCACCTCCTGGTCTACAAGCGGGTTCATGCACCTTAGGGATCGTCTCGTAGCACTTGCGGGACGGCGCCTGCTGGGTAGGCAGTCACGACCCGGGCACGCACGCGTGTCGGGCGGGCTGGCCTACCCTGAGACTCGCAGGCGACATGCTCGGCGCTCACCTCTCTTCCCGTGATGACCCGCCAGGGCCGGCGACGACGTCGACCTCACCGTGCCCTCCTTCGGCCTGAACGGGGCGTCCCACGGCTCCTCGTCTTGGATGGACCTGCACGGAGAAAAAAGATGAGTGTTCGCAACTTTTTTTCCCATTTTTTTCCCCCGATTTTTTAGTTGATTTCCGAGCAAGCAGTGAATTTTTGTTCTGAGTACTCAAAAAATGGTTGGGGGAAACTATTTGTTAGTCGAACCGAAATGAAAAATTAGTTGCTCCAGCGAAGAGGTACGTACGTCGCGCGTGGGCACCGAAAAGTCAGACAGTGTACTGAGCGAGCCCGAGCGACAAAGTTCGCCGCGCGGAGAAGATTTGAAATTTGCCGCGGGTGCTTTGCCTCCGTCGTTACGGTTTCAGGGCGGTTTGCGCGGCAAAGCGAGTTGGTCCCGTTCATCGATTTGCCCCCCCCCCCCTCCCCTATACTCACGCCCTCCTGTCCGGGGAGAGAGGGTCCACTTTGCTAAACACCCCCAGCAGCAAGGGATCCTGCAGGCGGAAGGGCAGCTTAAACACGTTGGGCTTATGGTCGGCGGCTGCCTCCAGGAAGTCCTTCGGGGGCCTGGAGTCCAGGCGGGAGGAGGCCACGGGCTCACGGTTGCTCTGGAGGTTCCACACCACGCTCTGGTTGAACATGTGCGCCTGCAAGGAGGAGGAGGGGGAGCTAGAGCGGGGCCTGGGCAGCACCTGGGGCCCGAGGACCCCAAATATCAGCACGAGAATCTTGGCTGTTTTACTGTCAGCATATAGAAAATTGAATGAAATTCTAGAAAAGGCCAAGCCTCGTGTGTGTTCAGCCACCTGCTGTGCGAAGTAGACGAAGTCCTGGTAGCGCTTGGCTCTGTACAGCAGCAGCACTTGGTACATGGACTTGGCCTTCCACTTGTGGCAGTAGTGGCGTATGAAGTGCGCCGTCTCCACGTCCAGCTTACCTGCCGATTCATATTTATCCCGCAGAGTGATTAAAAGTAAGAGTCAGGTAAAAATGAAACCCTTAACGCAGCCTCCTTGTCGCTGGGGTTTGTCTTTTTTTTTTGCACCCATATTACATTTCTCGAAATGTCCAACCAAGTGAAAAATGCTAATGTAAAATTTGCAAAAGAAAAATGATAAAAACAAAACATGGCCTTAACTCACCGCCCGAGCTGACGAGTGGGCCGTACTCCTTGCGCACCTTGTACCCGCGAAAGTCTGAAATCATTCAGACATCCAAAAAAAAAAAAAAAAAAAAGAAGCGCTGCTAAGCAAAAAGAAAACTAGTGGAAAATCGCTACGACACAGCTCTATTCTGCCTGCAGCTCTCCGCCCACCTCCTTCGGTTCGGACGGAGACTTGAAGTGGTTCCAAAACCGAACTCCTCCTCCCGCCGCCCCCAATCTCGTTAAGTGATGGCGAGAAAAAAGGATTCGGTAGACCGCGAGAAAGCGCGGGCGGCGCGGGGCGGGGCGGGGGGGCGGGGCGGGGGGGCTTCACTCGCAGGAGAGGAAAAGGAAAAATAAATGAGAATAAATACTCGCCTTGAACCCAGCCAGCAGCGCGGGCGCGGGAATGGAAATCGCGGTCTCGTAAAAGGGGCGTAAGTACGGTCATGACTCTTATTGTGAGGTGCATTCCGGGGTCGTGCTCGGTAGCGGGGCGCCAGCGGGGACAGCAGGGGCAGCAAGGGCCGCTGTTTTTCTTGTCGTGAGTTATGCCCCCGCTACAAGATAGTAGCGAGGCAGCGGAGGCGGCACACTCCCGATTGCACGCGATGCCTGCGGGGGCGGCCCGCAACGGAGGCTCCGCGGCGGGTAGGGGGCGGACTGCAGGCAGGAGGACTGCAGGTGGTTGCAGCGCAGGAGGAACGGATCCAGGGGGAGGGGGCGGCTGATTGAGGGCGCAGGGCGCAGCATAGCAGGGGCGTTTCCTCGCCGGGTACGTTGGCCGTTGTTTGTGGCCTGAGTTGCCGTGGGGGAGGTCGCCCGCTTCCGCTGTCTCCACTCTCGCACAGACTTACTTCCGAAAGAGGATACGTGGACAACGGCACACGTACAAGCTCCCGGAACGGCTGCTGCCGGCGTCCTCTGCAAATGTACTCACTCCGCTGGATGACGGTGGCCGCCTCGTTCTGGGCGGGATCCTGGTTATCTGCCTTGGACTGCCTCTTGGCCTGCGGGCCGCCGCCGTGTTTCTCGGTCACTGCAACAACAGCGCGTGCGCGTGTGTGTGTGTGTCGTGTGTCATTGCGCGGTCTCTCTCCCCCCTTGTGCCAGCCTTATCCGCCGTCCTTGTTTCTCATTGCGCTGCGGGTCCCGGTCGGACACAATCGAGTTACAGAGGCGGGCAGCGGTGACCGAAAGAAGCCTTTCTGTTCCGTGCTGCCCTCCAGTCCCCTACAAGTGGGCCGGTATCTTGTTTGCGATGGGAGACTGGGTCGTCTCATCTAGAAATTCTGGCGCCGGTCAGGTCATTCCCTACACAGGGCTGTTGCTAGACAGTCTCTAGAAAATGGTCAATACCAACTACTAGAATTTCTGGAGTTGTTCAGACATGTCAGGGCAAAAATAAAATGCGTGATGGTGGTGTAATGTGCTCTGGGAAAAGGTACGCTTCGAACTACCGCGATTTGTTCTTTTTTCCCATTACAGCGGAAACAATACCAATTTAGGTGCAAAAAGTTGAATAAAACAATAACTCAATATTTTACTATACTATGATGTATAACTATACAAACAAGTCAAACAGGTCAATGCTCCAAACATGATTATGTTTATATTCGTTCAGACGGATACAAAAAAAAATGGTCACCAAAATTGGTAGTTTGTTTGCCACGTAATGATAAGAGAAACACAAAATGCAGCAGTTCTGTTGAAGAAACACACGTTGGGCATATATATATGTCTGTCCTGATACTTTTATTCAATCACCGAATCGTATACATTCCTAGAAACGAATATGAACATCACAAAGTTGGACGCATATCACTGTAGCTTATAGTTCGTATAATTATGACCCTGGTTCACGCTAGGCTAATTAAACGAGTAAAAGAATAACGCAATACACACAAGCTTGAAAGAAAAAGAGGACTGCTGAACATGCGGCACACAAGGCAAAGGTAATAACACATCACAGACAAGCGGTAAAAGGGGAGGGGCAAGAAAATAGACCCAGCGATCACGACTCCACATCTCCCCGCAATTAAACTCAGCCGACAAAGCGAAACAAATAAATAAGCGAAACGCTACCCAGCCCAGAGAACCCTTTTTCCAACACCAGCCGGCCACTCAACACCCCATCCCGCCCTCCGGTGCACCGGTTTGGGTATGGAAAATCGTGCGACCCGCGCACTTTAAGTGGGGCTTCGAAGCAAAGCGAGGCGGCGGGCGGCGGGCGCGGCCAACGGGCACAGCCGCAGTCGTCCACCTCTCTACACCATAATACTGACAACACACGCCTCCTGTTTCATAATTAATTTCAACGGCGGAGGCCAGACCACTATGGGGCACGGCCCGGGGGCGTCACCGGACCGCCGACGGGGTGCCCGAGAGGTGCCCGACGACGCCCCGGCCTCCCTGCTACACAACACGAAATAAAGACGAAACCACGTGAGCGAGACTAAAACACGCGGAGCAGAGGACGTAGCACGGCGGCGGTACGGCGGGGAGGGGCAGGGCGGGGCGGGGCGGGCTCCTCAACCCAGGTCAAACGACCCCTGGTTACCCGAGTCCTGGCTCTTGAGCCTCTTGAGCTTGGTCTGCATGTTGCGCTTGGCGAGGAAGGCGCGCATCATGCACTGCACCTTGATGATCTTCTTCACCTGCTGCTCGTACAGCCTGCAAAACGAGAGTGGGGTATGAGAAACGCAGCGGTGTGCGGTGCCCCCGGCCGCGGCGGGCACGGCAACGCTTACCTCGAGAGGGTCGCGGCCGCCCGCGGCACATGGCGGCAGTTTGGTCCATAACCGTAACGCTCTGACTCTTTTTTATTTAAGGGCCGCCAAACTGCCGACGCGGCCTTTTCCGCGCAGTGAACAGTGTGGGCCTATGGCCAGCCTATGGCCAGCCTATGGCCAGCCTATGGCGGGGGCGGTGGGACCATGGTCTGAAAGTCTTCCAGGGACTGAGAGGGTCGCTAGGCCAGTAAGCCCCACCGCAGCCGGGGGAGAGGGGGGGGGGGGGCAGTAATCTAGAGGGGAGGGGGGAGGCCTCTGGGACCCGGAATCTTTCTGGCCCGCTCTCCCCAATGTTCCATGCGATTCGCGGCAATGCCTGGCCAGGCCGGCGGAGCCGTCAGAATACTGCTGGAGAGTGCTGCTACACTGGAGTGGTTGGCGGCGGCGGCGGCTGGATTTTCGTCTCACACCACCGACCGGCACCGTGCGGTGGAGAGAGGCTCTGACGGCTTCATCCTCCCTCTCCCTCTCTCTCTCTATCCTTCACCCTCGCCTTGCCATCCGCTACGCCTCACCAGGCCTCTCCCTCTCGCCCTCGCACGAGGGCATGAGGTGCCCCCCGAAACAAACAACTAGAGACAAGCGTCCCCTAGGCCTTTTCTCCCTCCCCCACCCCCTCCCTCTCCATATCTAGGATTGTTTTGCCCGCACTCGTGCAGTACACTCCGTCCAAGTCGTGGGGGCGGCCGTGGGGCCGAAACCACTGCGTGACCTAGTCCCAGAGGATCCCTCCGGGGATCCCTCCGGCGGTCCCTCCGAGGGGGTAGCCACTCGTGTATTAGTCGGGTCACCCAGACGTGCCATTACGCGTAATAGTAATAGAATTTGGGCGAATTTGGCGCAAAATCGTCCCAATAACTGATATTTTAGGACGTAATAACTGTTTAGTACGAGCGTAATAGCGCGTAATAGGGAGTAGTCGGGTCACGTATTTCGAGAGTGGACACCCCCTCGGATCCCTGGGGGGGTCCCTCCGGGGGCGCCTCCGGGGGCTCCTCCGGGCGGACATAGGGGCGGGGGGCTCACGCACGGCAGGCCGCTGTGCCGTATCTCTCTGGCACTGGTAATCCTCCCACATTCCCCACATTGCGCACCTCCCTCGCGGTCCGGCTCGGGGCTCCGGGCTCCGGCCCTCCGTAGTGACGACTTTGTTTTGTTCACGTGTGCCAAGTCTCAGGACATACCGAAGGCCGGGGAATGTGGGGCTAACGGCAGCCTCGCAATCTCGCCGTCGTGTTGTGACCACAGGGGCGAGGCTGTTGTCTCTCACCTGGACAGGTACTCCTCGTGGTAGTATTTGAGGAACACCTTGCTCTTGCCCAGGACCCAGCCCTCCATCTTGAGCCGGATGAGGAGGAGGCGACAGTTGTCCTTGGTCATGTCCACCGGCTCGTCAAAGTCGAACGCCAGGAACATGTACCTGCGAGCACCAGACAGGGTTGCTTCAAAATTTCACCCCCACTTTTGGCAGAAAAGAGATGTGTTATTTTTTTTAATAGTAATTTTTTTTTTTTTTTTTACAGGGTAGGGTCCCCAGGGTCCCCTCACCTCCGCAGGAACTCGTCGAAGGGCACCCGCGTGGAGTAGCCGACCTGGCGGGCGCGCGCGGTGTCCAGTACGGCCAGCGCCCGCAGCTGGGTGCGCACCAGGTCGGGCTGGAAGGCGCGCGGCTGTCCGGCGGCGTCTGTGCGGACACAGCGCACGAAGTGGGTGCCGCCGCAGCCGGGGCCGAAGGCCAGCGCGCGCAGCACCTCCAGGCACGCGCCGCGGAACGTGGCGGCCGCCGTGCGCATGCGGCGCGTCTGCGAGTACTGCCCGCGCGACTCGGTGTTGTAGGGCTGCCGGAAAAAGGAGGAAAACAGAAAGAAAAAGGAAAAAAGAAAAATATTACACAAAAATAATTAGCATTATAAATGAATAGAGACAGCTTGAAAATTTCAGTTTAGACCGAAAAAAATGGTATGGAGGTACATACATGGTATATGAAGGTATATGGTACATGGAGGAGTACAGTATATGGAGGTATATGGTATATGGAGATATATGGTATATGGAGTCATAAAGGTATAATCGTTCTTGGCTTGTTCTAATGTTGTCCAATTTCTACAAATTTCTGCTAAGCCTTCCAGTATTGACGGACACGGGGCCCCATGAAGAGTGCCTGGAGTGTAGGTCTGCCCCTCAACGGCTACGACACGCGACGAAACACACCCACGCTCACACACTTATGGGAGGAGGGGGGGACGGGTTGTGGCTGAGGAGTTGGGCAAACTTCCTGACAAGATCCGTGTTGCAGCAGACAGTCCGCGAGGCCACACAACGGCTTTCCCACCCCCGGCCGCCCTCCCCTTCCCAGCCCATCCACACCCTCAGTATCCCCTCATCCCCTTGTAGAGCAACTGGCAACTATCCCACGCCCTGGTCCTGGCCTGTCCCGGGCTTCGACAGCAGGGGTTGGCTGGGGCACGAAAGCAGTAGTGGCAGTGAACGGGTGCTTGAGCCATGGCTTGAGCGGCGTCGGCGAGGACGGCGTATCGGGAGCCGGCCCGCCGTCAGAGGGCTATTCCGGGGGAGAGCCACGGCGCAGAATCTGGAGACGGAAATTCTGTCCGGAATACTACACACTCGCTTTACACTACCTCTTCTCGGGTCCAATAACCGGATATAACAGGAGTTTTGACGCGGTGAAGAAAGTGGAATAGGGAATCTATGAAGAGAGAGAGAGAGAGAGGGGGGGGGGGCTGTATCCCGCCGCTGGCCGCGGACACGCCGACGCCGTCGTCAGGCGCAGAGGGACGCCGCCGTGACGCCGTGATTCATCCTTTCGCTGGCCCGGCCCGGCCCGGCCACGGCCCCAGCACAGCCAACTGCACGGGCGGCGAAAGGAGGTGGCCTGCTGCCTGCTGCCTGCTGCCGCGGCTGGTGGGGGAAGCTGGCGCACGCTGCAGCGCACGATTGTGTGGCGCGCCTCGCGGCCTCCCTCCCACAGCGCCTCCATAGCTCAGTGGTTAGAGCACTAGTCTCGTAAACTAGGGGTCGAGAGTTCGATTCTCTCTGGGGGCACGCGACAATTTTTGCTCTGCGGGTGGCGCTGGTCGGCGGCGGGTGGTCAGGACACGGACCGCAGGCCGCGGCGTGGACACGGTGCCGGTAGGACGCAAAGGCGGACAGATCGATCGGGAAGGGAGTTGTGTTGTGTTGAGGTGTGATTACAGGTTATCTGCGAGCCGATGCGGTCCTTCGCTTGACAGCCTTCGACGTCCTGGGAAAATTTGTTGAAATGTCAAACCCATTACGATTCAGATGTTATTTTATAGACAATGAATTTCTCCGACCGTTTTCTTTAGCCTCAGTAATTCAACAATGATTAGAATGGTGATTTCGGCGTCCGTTCACGAAAAGCTGATTTGAAAAATAAATAGTTCCGCAATGACCGACGGTTACTAGGAACGGTCACTACACCACACCACGCCATTCGCCGCTATTAGAGGGGAGGAGCGCAATCTAATTTCGGCTTTATAAACTAAAAGAATTCTAGACGCGTAAGTGCCGCGTCAGCACAAATACCGCTGTACCCCACGCCGTCAGAGACTCTACCCCGCGGCGCGCGGGGTATATCCGCGAGCTGGGGGCTGGGAGCGCGGGGTAGAGACGCGGCGGGCTTCTGGCGGGCTGGTTCGAATGCCGTCGCTCTTCTCTCCTCCCACTCGCACTCGCACTCACCCTGCACTTGCCGCTCTCGGCCACGAGCGCCGCCCCCCACCGCGTCTTTTTTGGTCCGTCCTTGCTAGGCTTGGGGGCTCCCCCGGGCGGCGAGGGCGCCGTCAGGTTGCCGGACTTGGACAGCTGGTTGGTGAACATGAGCTTGATGTTGGCGTCGGCCGACTGGCGCAGCGTCTCGATCATTTCCGGCGGCAGGAAGTCGCGGTTCTTGGCCGCCATCGCGCGCACGTCGTACGTCACCTTGCCGGTGTAGTGCGCCACCACGAAGGTCGTGTCCCCCGCCGAGATGCGTGGCCCCCGCGGTTCGTTGCGCAGCGACTCTGCGGCCATAACATATTTTTAACGCCCCCTCCATACACACATGCACCATTTTTTTTTTAATGAATTTTTTATTTTTATTTTATTTTTTTGCTCTGCCAGTCCTTACCCAGGATGAAGTCGGGGCCCTGGCTGTTCTTGCTCGCCTCGTCCAGCAGGTACAGCAGCCCGTCCGGCTTGAGCATGAGCTCGTCCACCGTGTCCTTGTTGTTGTAGTACTGCAGCGGCTGCAGTGGGATCTCCTCCTCCTCCTGCTCTTGCTGCCGGGCCAAACCTAGAGGCTAGAGTCCTGACACCACAGAGTAGGAGAGGAGACCTGTCTCACTAGACGTACCATTTCCCAGGCGAAAGACCGCTGGCCGTAGTGGTAGGTCATCTGCTCGTTGAGCGTGTTGACGAACAGGGTCTCCAGCGTGTTCTTCTGATGGCTCTCGAACCCGAACATGTCCGTCAGGCTGACGACGTGCTTGTCGCCGCTGCGGAACAGGAACAGGCCGTACGTTAGGGTCGCTGGGGTGGCTGAGAATGAGGCTTGGCAGGGGGTCGTTTCACATGTTCACGTACAAGACGGCCCTGTAGTAGGTGAGCTTGTAGTTGAGGGTGTTGACCATCCAGTCCACGAGGCGCGCGTAGAGCGCCCTGGCCATCACGTCCCTGGCCATCACCGCCTCCTCACGGGTGTGGCGGCGGCGTACGGCCGTCCCCTTCTGGATGACGCAGTAGTTGGTCAGCGCCCACACGAACTTCTTCTCCTCCACGGCCAGCAGCTGGGCGGCTGCAACAAGACATCGGTCGTTGAAGGTCACGCCCACGCTACATCCTTGGCCCACGCGAGCGCGAATATCACTCTGGACTTGCCTTTGTTGGCCATGTCTGGGTTCTCCACTTCGGCGAAGTTGTCCTCCGTTTCGACGAACGTCACCTCCCCCAGGATGAGAATGGCGGCCAGCGTCTTCCACAGCGTCTCCCGCTGCTCCTCGTTAAAGTCCAGGTCGACCAGGTACTGGCGCATCTTCTCGAACTTGGCGACGTTGGCCTCGGGCGTGCGGCGGGGGTCCTTGTCGCTGGCCGTCTCGCCGTTGGCGCGCAGGTAGCGGTAGCCGGCGCCGGCCTCCAGGTGGTACCGGTCCAGCGCGCTGGACGCTGTCATGCCGTCGTAGAAGTAGTAGAAGACGTGGAAGTTGGCGTTGCCCTTCTGGCTGCAACACACAGACTGGTGGGTGACGAGCTCGGCTCCGGGTCCGGGGTGTGACCGTGACCCACTACATGACTCACCACTCGGTGGTGACCCTCCACTTCTCCAGCTGGTACAACCAGAGGATGGCGCCGCTGGCCTTCCCCGTGGCCGTGTACGTCACCTCCAGGTGGAGCACGTGCCGCGTGGAGCTGGGGTTGATCGGGGTGGCCGCGTTGCCGAGCGCCTGCACCACGCTCACGGCCTTCTCCACGCGCTCCACCGAGCCGTTGCCGCTCTGCCGGACAGAATTAATCGTGAATGTACGACTCGGCTTCCAAACCCTCTGGCGGCCTCCGGCCCGCGGCCGGGCGGACACACACCTTCCCGAGGAACAGCAGCTGCGACAGCATGTGCTTGAAGTTGGTCGTCTTGCCGGACATGCTCTCCCCGGCCAGGATGATCCGCTGGGGCTCCTCGTTGTGGAACACGTCCTGGTAGGCCGAGTCGGCCACGGTGTACACGTGCGGCTGGTTATCGGACCGTGACTTGAACTGGTACTTGCTCTGGCGCTGTGCGCGACGAAAACACGTTAGAATTCTCCCCGCTCAGCTCAAGTCCTTGGGCCGGCGGCCGGCGCTGCTCGGTGGTCCTCACCTCCTTGCCGTACATATTGGGCACCTCCATGTTGGGGTTGAGCACGAGCAGCACGTCCCCGACGAACGTGTGGTAGAAGCCGCGCCGGTAGCGCTCCTCCAGCTCCCTCGTGATGGCCTCCTCCGTGAGCGTCTCCATGGCGGCCAGGTCCTCCACCACCATCGGGTCCACGGCGTTGGACTGGTCCTTCTGTATGAAGCCGTCCCGGACTAGCACCTCCTCGGCGCGCTTGCCCCGCACGGCCGCGCACACCGACTCGGCAATCACCTTCAGCTCGGTTTGAAACTGGAATGGAACAACGCGTTTTGGAAAAGGGAATGCTAGATCTCTGCACTTAATTAAAGCAACGATGTTTGACGGCGTCTCACGTGGTCGTCGCTCTCGGGGAGCGCCGTGATGAAGGGGTGCTCCATGAGCTCCGCCATGAACGGCCGGTTCTCCGGGTTCTTCTCCAGGCACTCCGTGATGAAGTCGTTGTAGAGCTGTGTCCAGTTGGCGGGCCGGTAGAGCGCGGGCGGCGGGTTCCGCAGGATCTGGAAGAGGGCGCGCGTGGGGTGCATGTCCTGCATGGGCGCCTTGCCGTCGCCGAGCTCGATGGCGGTGATGCCTGTAGGACCAGGAGCAGGAGCAGGTCGGTGTCATCAGGGAGGAGGGCGGAACTACCCGGGCCGGGCTGTTGGGGTTGGGCTCTCACCGATGGACCACACGTCGCACTTGTTGTCGTAGCCGTCGCAGTCCGCCTTGTGGGACGTGGAGCAGGCCACGACCTCGGGGGCCAGCCACGCCGGGGAGCCCAGGCACGACGACTTGCGACCCATCGTGCTGTCCAGCTCCCTGGAGAGTCCGTAGTCCACCAGCTTCACCTCCCCGTTGGCGTTGAGCAGGAGGTTGCTGCCGCGCACGTCCCGGTGCATGACGTGGCGCTCGTGCAGGTGCACCAGGGCCTAGAGGACAAACACGGCTCAAACCGCGGGTTCGAATACTCACGGCAACGGACGCTCCTTTATCGCCCTTCACCTTGATGGCGCTTTTGAGGATGTAGGCGATGTGGTCTTCCTGCATCTTCTTGTTCTTCTCGAGGAGGCCGCAGACGAGGTCGAGGATGGGGCCGTTGGCGCACAGCTCCATGGCGAACCAAACCTGGTCGCCTTCGTCCGACCGCCGGACGAACGTGCCGTAGTAGTCGGGCAGGTTGGGGTGGTCGCTGAGGTCGCGCAGGACGTGGTACTCCTCCCGCACGTCGTCCAGCCGGTCCTCGTCCACCTGCAGCACCTTGACGGCCACCTTCATGTTGCCTGCAACACGGGCACGCCGTCAGCCGTCAACCACGTACGCGAGGATGGCGCGGGGTAAAGCTACCTGCAGTATGACAAATTAGTCGGAGGGGAGTGCGCTGCTGGAGCTGCGCGGGCTGCTGCCGGCGGGCGATCTTAAGAAAGAGAAGGACGCCGACATCCTCGAGGCATGTCTATCTGTCTCTCTCCCCCTTGCTGGACTCACGTCGCTGGCCTCCTCTGTCTCTCTCCCTCAGAGCGGCAGCACCGCCCACCCGCGCGCGGTCGACAGCCTGGACGTTGAGGAAGGACACCTGGACCACCTTGATTGCTACCCTGACAGGCGCCCCCGCCCTGCCACCTGGAACAGGCAACGACCACAGGCAGGACCGCCGCCGCCGCCACCGCCACCACGGCCATCCCTACTGCGGCACTGCGACGCCGTCCAATTTCTCTATTAAAAAAATAGAAAAATCCAAAACAAAAAACGTCAAAAACTCCGCCAAAACAAAAGGAAATGTCACAAAACTAACTACAGACGACGAAAACTGCTAGAAAATCTACCAAAATGCCTAGAAAACCTAACGTCAGCGCAAAAACGACCCAGCGTTTGTCCTGCAGCTCAGCCGAAGACAGCAAAAATCGTCGTGCAGGAGTCCAGAGCGGGGAGCAGCAAAACTGTTTATTCGGTCAGGCAATGCGAATCGGGCGCTGCAAAGTAACACAATCAAACACTCACCGGCCTCCGTGTCCTGGGCCTCGTACACCGTGCCGAACAGCCCCGCCCCGAGGACATCCCCGAGGACGAAGCGGTCCCCGGGGTCGGGGAAGGCCGACAGGCTGAACTCGGACGCGGGCGGCCCGGTGCCCGCCATCGTTGCGCGCCCGCTGCCGCTGTCGGGGCAAACAGGAAGACGTCGCCGTCAGTGGAGGACCACGAGAGGGATGGGAGGCCGCCGTCACACGAGAACACTCGTCACACTCTCATGCACGCGCCTCTTTCCAGCCGAGCCTACGCGCCTGCCGGCTCGCACATTCCGGCGCCTCTCCCGCTCTGCCCGACGTAGTCACAAGTAGTTGCAATTAATTCGCTAATCTAATCCTAACCTCGGCTAACCGCGCTGAACACACACACGCAGCCCGTCCGACTGCCCAGCCCTGCCCCTGCCAGTCCCCCGACCAGCCCTGAGACGCCGATCCGCCCTCACTGGGGGGTCGTTAGTTAGGTAGCAGCAGACCAGCGGCCCCCGGTGGGGTAAGGAGGGGTGAGGTGGGGAGTAACAGGGATAGGGGTAGCGACCGCCGCTGCAACCGCTACCAGAGCCGCACCGCCGGACCCCCCCCCCCTCCCCCTCTCCCGGCGCCTCCCCCCTCGCCCGGAGATTAAAGCCGGGGAGCCCGCGCTCGTGTCGTAGGCCTACACAAATCCGCCCGGAAGATGTCGTGGGGAGTTTAACTCCTCCGCGGGGCAGAGAGAAGCTGGTTATCGCATAACGACTGGGCTGATATTTTTGCCGGAAATAAAACGACAAGAGTGCGTGAGTGAATAATGATTTATGTGGTACCCGCGGTGGGTCGAGCCACGATGTCGACAAGCGGGTTGGGTGGGGAGGGAGGGGGGGGGGGGAGTTGAGAAGCCGTAGTCTGCTGGGGTCAGGGAGACAGGTGGCAGGCTAGGTTACAACTCCTCGGAGCAAAATGTTCGTCAGATACGAGAGCGAACGACATTCATTTTTTTTTTAAATCTGTGTGGTTAGGAGAGGGGTTGCTGTCGTGTTTTATTTCAAACTTGCTTTCTTTTTCTAGAGGACATGTCTTTTGGCCTTTGCGCGGGTCACCAACTGGCTCGACGCGCGTCGTAGATATTCAGAGACAAAATCACTCGTTTAGGGTGAGGACCGGTTGCTGATAGGGGAGGAACGCCAAGCCGAGAATCCGTACAGCGGTGACGGGAAAGAAAATGAGGAGAAACTGTCTGCCAGCGCAGCGAGGCGTGAAGACTAAAACTGTCCCGTCTTCTTCGGCGCCACCGCCACCACAGGGGCGGAGCGGCGGGGCCATGGCGGGGCCTCCGCAGGCCCCGGCGGGGGGTCGCGGGCCCCACATGGTGCCTATGGTGCCTTAGCACAGCCCCTGGCCAGCCCTGCCAGCCATCCCATCCTATCGACCCCGAAGCCGTACCGGCGCATGCCAACACCGCTGCGACCCCAGCCCAGCCGCAGAGGCGCCGAGAACGGACCGAGAAGGGGCTCAAAGCCAGCACTGCACAACCAAACAAAATTCTCATTTAGGCTTTCCCGGGCCGGAGGAGTTGAGGTCTCAAGGCTGCCGATTGTGTCGGAGGACGCAGTACGGCGCGGCCATGACGATCGAGAAAAAAAAGTGAAGAAACACAGAGCTGTCGGGGTGCTCGAGCCGCCGGGGGGTGATTGCCAGTGCGTGCAACTCCTCCGCGAATCGACTGGCCAACGGTCACTTAAAATGGGGGTGGATGGCATCCGGTGTTGTGTTTTCCTTTCAGAGGCGCCAGTCACGGATGCAGGGTCAATACCAACAGAGCACGCGGTCAGCGTTTCTCAGCAAGTCTCCCCGGCCCCGGCCATGTGCAGGCAGGCCGAGGCAGCAGCAGCAGCAGCAGCAACAACAGCAGCAGCAGCGGTAGCGGCATCAGGCAGCCACAGGGGGTGCGAAGCGACACGTCTGGTCTTACTGTGCTGGGCAGGGATTACCAGGACCCCGCGAGCCAAGCGGATTGAGGGCACCCCAGTCCGACTGTCCCCGAGTCCGCTCTGACAACCCTTCGACAAATAAAACGGAAGCCCATATGAATCAGAAAAGGGAAGACCAACAAAAAGTTTAATCCGAGATTGATTTTGTTTTTCGGTTTGAAAGAGTGTTAGCCTATATGACAGCGACCTCGAGCTTCTTCAAAATCATAAACTTAATGTTGTTTTGAATTTTTTTAGTTAAATTTGGTTTTTTGAAAGATCGAGTAAATTTGGTTTCTGGTTTCTTCTTTGCGTATCTTGTCGAGTTTGAAGTTTGGGAATCACCCGATGCGAGACCGTTTTGAACGGTTTGGTGGGTTGGCGGGGAGAGAGGGAATTCCTGGCGCACGCTGATTTTAAAGAGAAAATGGTGCACGCATATTAAAGGGCTGTTTGGCTGATGGCAATAACTGTGTGAAATCGACATCGGCATCATTGAAAGGCAGGCACTCTGCGCCACTCTGCGCTCTGCTGTTTCACATCTAGCACGTGTAACTGTATAACGTTGGTAGTGTCTTCGACTGCCAATAACGAAATCTGGCATTACTGGCAGTCGGGTTTGTTGCAAAATAATCGGTTTCACTTCCCTCCGCCCCGCCGGACCGCGTAGGCGTACCGTAGCCACGTTTCTCAACAGTTTGGGTTCATTAACCCGAATTTCATTGGTTTCCCTGTGATTTAGCATTTTCGTGAAGGTTTAGGTTGTTACGCCACCATCCAGAAGGCGTGGGGCAACATTATCGATCGGTGCTCTGCGAAGGGCACGGGCTTGACAGCTGACATTAAGATTTCGTTTCGTTCGGAACTCCGCATATTGTCCTCGCCACCAAATCTCAGTTTAAGGATCATGGAGACCAAGGAAAACATCTTTCTGTTCGTGCCTAATCTCATTGGTAATATCTGTTGTCAGTGACAACCGTGCCACGGTTGCTTTTGCGTGTTAGTGCGCAGTTTCTCTGTAAATGCCTATGTTCTCACGCTACATGTTTTGCCTTCCTTTCACGTTTGTTTATGTTTGGCCTGTTGGTCTTTGTTGTTGTAACATCCCTTCGGTAAACATAGGGCTAAGTCTCCGTATACTGCTCCCAATTAATAAATGATTATTTAAGTGAACTGTTACTTCTTAAAATTTGACCTTTGGGGTTTCTTTACCTCCTGTGGATTACCACATGTAGAGCTTGGTTTCCTTACAAATTTTCTTTTCATATTGGGTTGGAATGTGATGTGGTCCATCTAACTGAATGCTTCTGTTCCAGGCTATGCTCGGATCATACTTGCAATCGTGGCATTCATTTTTATGCCAACCAACCACATTATTGCCTGTTGGTGCTACGTCATCAGTGCTCTGTTGGACGCGTTTGATGGCCACTTCGCAAGGAAACTCAACCAAGGTTTGTAAGAATTTCCAATGTTCTTTTATTTTATTCCATCTCAGTCTTTATCTAGATGTCATTGTTTCCAGGGACTAAGTTTGGTGCTATGCTCGATCAACTTACTGATCGCTGTGGAACAACTGGTCTCTTGGTTACTTTGGCCTATCTGTACCCAAGCTACATGTTCTTTTTCCAAATGAGCATTGCAATTGATATCTCCTGTCACTGGATCTATTTGCATTCGTAAGTAGAAAATGAAATTTGTTGTTTCTATTTGAAATCTTTTGCTCATTTTATATTTTCATGATTCTTTCTGCTGCAGTACAACTTTGCAGGGCAAAACAAGCCACAAGTTTATAGACATGTCTGAAAATCCTATCATGCATCGTTATTACACGGATCGTACTGTGCTGTTCTTCATGTGTGCAGGCAATGAGGCTTTCTTTGCTAGTCTTTACCTCCTATACTTCACTGAGGGCCCACTTTGTGAGTAATTTTTTCCGATATGACTACCTATGTGCTCATATTTATTTCAATCAATACTGTACTACATTTTGTCTCTTTTTCTGTTTCAGTGTTTGGCATTAGCCTTCTCAAAGTTCTCTGTGTCCTGTCCTGCCCCATCATGTTGGTGAAGACATTCATCTCCCTGCTGCATGGCTTCGTTGCTTCTGTCAATCTCTCAACGATTGATCTGAAAGAACGTGAAGCAGCAAGAGCAGTGAAAGCACAGTAATTGTCTGTTTCTGATCTTCAAAACATCTACTTTGTAATTCTTCTTGTATTGCATTGTGATTCTCCCTCTTTGATGCCAATGTAATGAGATTTTGATGGTATTTTGACTTTTTGTATAGTCAGTCAGCCCTGTTTAGAATTTCGTGAGAAGAATCTCATACAGACCACAAGACGTAAGGTGGTGACAAATTATAAAATTCTTTGCTCTTTCTGAAAATATAATTTTCATTATTGAATTTAAATCATCCTGTAGAATTTGGATTACAGCAATTTATTGTTTTGATTTTGGTCAACTGAAATATGTTTTTAAAATTAATATATAGTTGATTCTGTGTTATTTTAGTCTGTATTTTATTGTGCAATTGTTGTTGTGAAAGGAATCGATGGTAAACTTAAACTCTCTTTAGGATTTGTGTGTTATCCTAGAACTACTAATTGAAATTTCTGGTATCAAAAAATTAATGACTTAATGTGCGTTTTACTTAAATAGGTTTCGTTCTAACAATTTTCTTTACTATCTAATTCTGAGTTGTGCTGCTTACTTATCTCATTTCCAGTTCTGTAGATAATGAGTAGTTGATACAGTATCTAGAAGGATTACTTTCAATGACGGTGCGTCATTAACAATAATCCAGCTTTTTTGTCATGTTAAATGGCTGTGCCTGAATTTTTATGTTGACAACCACTGTTTGTTTTAAGATTACTGATTTTGTCAAAGTAACGTATATTTTTCTCTGTCTACTGGTATGTTTCTATTTTTCATGTCTTTAGTCAAGTCTGCATTCCATGTTGGCATTTCAGTCAGGTTAGATTAGAATCAGCACAGTACCTGTATTTTTGAATTGTTTTACTAATGTTCTATACCATTTCTTTAAGAAAAGCTATAGGTATGCTTTTAGTTCCATCATCATAATGTCATATTACATGTGTCTTAGATTTATTGTTTGCTCCTCATTATGAGTACAGGAGTAGATGTTCATTATGTGGGATTAAATCTCTGTACGTATTGGTATTAAACATTAAGTTACTCTAATTCCAGCATAGCACGAGCAATCATTAGAAAA
This sequence comes from Odontothrips loti, assembly GCA_038380765.1. Lineage (NCBI taxonomy): Eukaryota > Metazoa > Arthropoda > Insecta > Thysanoptera > Thripidae > Odontothrips > Odontothrips loti. Next base: position 6,779,284 of record CM076253.1, read on the forward strand.
GGAAATAGTTTTGTTTGTGTTAAGAGATAAGAGCGTTCTGAGAAACCCTTTTCTACCTCCTGCTTCCTTAGTGTTGTTGGCACTATCAAGCAATTCTCCAATATTGATACCATACCTATTTTCTGATGCCTTTGTTGTTTATAGCTCTTCCAAGTGTTTGTGATATTGCCTTAAAGCTTTGTTGGTTCTGAACAAAGATTGTTGTTAATTATGTTAACATTCTGACAGTGAAATAGAGGAAATGAATCCACCTTCAATCTTTGATTTTTTATTTGATTTGTTTAATTTTTTTTTTTTTTTTTTTTTTTTTTTTTTTTAAGATTCAAGTTTTTGACAAGCTCATTTTGAGGTTTTGTTGTGCCAAAGAGCAGCTGTGCAGTTGGAAAGCAATGAATAGTGTCAAAGGAAATGTTTGCAGGCATACATTTGCTCACTTAAACTCATTTGAATTTGTCATTTATTGGTGCTAGGTCAGGTGTATGTTCTCAGCTTTGTCTCCCCTTCACAGTTGCATGATTGGGAACAGCTTTCATAATATACTAGTATTTGTCATTTTCTGCACTCTTGTGTAATTCTAGTCATAGCTTTGTTGCTTCCCTGTCATCAATGTTTTAAAATTTAAAAACTCAGTGAACCACCCTCCTATGTTTGGATATTATCAGCCACGAAGTGGTTACTGTGTATGACCACTAGCAACTAAACTAGGCCAGTTTCATTTGGAGTCTAAGATATCCAATGTAGGTAGTTGGTGGTTATGTAGGTATGACTTACCTTCTGAATATTGTAAAAAAAATGAATGGGAAAAGAAATTGGAGAGGAAGGACCATTTTGAAATAAATATTCCTGGATGTGAGGAAAGCAGGACTAAATGTTTATTGATCGTTTTATTAACAAAACATTTCCTCATTTAAAAGTATGAAGAGATGAAAAAGTAGGCATTGAAGCAACGTTCACATCTCCTAGAGCAGCACCTTTGCAGTCAATTAACGAAACATACAGAGAACAACATAAACATTTAAACTGAAGAAAAGGTACATAAACAATATTACAATGGTAAGGAAATTAAACTACCACATAAGCCTCCTCAACATAAATTACACTACAATGTTCAAAGGCTGTGCAACAAAAATCGTGCTGTTGTTTCAAGTTCAAATTGTGGTTTTCCTATGACTATTTTGCAATTACGAACTATGTAATTTCAGCTTTCATGCATAGAGTCAACCATGTGACAATTTTCCACTTAAAAAAACAAACAGCATTAATATATAATTTGTTTATAAACTTAACAAAAACACAAACTATCATTCCATCTTCTACGCATTACACACAAAAGATGTTACACATTCATTCAGTCTAAGAAACAATAATTTAAAGCCATTAAATAAAAGCTGAATAATCGTAAATAACCAAGACATGTGCAGCAATGCTCCATTATCTATTCCAAGAGACATTTTAACAATAGAATAGAATCCTTAACAACTTTTTGTCAAAATGTCTACAAAAATACTGCTTATCCACATTCCTTAACACTTGGTCCCAATAATTATAATCTCCAACAGAAAAAGAAAAACTCAGTTTAAACGATTCAACCAAGGCTTTCATTCAATCAATCACAACATACAGTAGTACACACTTGTATCACTTCAGTAGTATTCAATAGAGGCTTACAATTTTCCCCCCATAATCATGACTTCAATAACAAGGTATCACACTTTTAAACAGCCTCTTCTCTCTCCACTTCATAAACATCAGTTGAAAAAATAAGAAAAAAATTAAGGAAAATTACATTTGTTGCTGCACGTTAATCTCTAAAGGGTAATGAATTAAACAGAATGGTCATCCTTAAAATACGGCAGCAATGAGTTAAAAGCAGTATCAGCTGAAAGCTATAAGATTCACAGAAAGCAATTATTGTAATAGAAACTCACTCCCTGAGTGTCTGACAAAAATAAGAAAGGTTTGGCACAAATGTTATTGAGACCTGTGCTAAAAGATGAATCAACGAGATTGCACAGAGATTAACATCCATACAAATGATGGCCTGCATACAGAAAGAGGAATGTGATTCCCTCACTTTACATAACATAATACTGTGAATCATGAACTGAAATGATATGTGAAACGAAGAAAGAAGAAACAACAGTCCCTCCCCTTGACTAGATTACCATTTAGTCATTTATGGAGGCATAAAACATAGATAGGTATAGATGGCATCAATACATCAATAATTCACTAAATTTGAACTACAAATATACTCTAAAGTTGAACAGAAAATAGTGAAGCTTCAAAACTATTCCACCTTGGTACTCTCTTCCAGGTGAAGACATTATGTATAAAACAATCCAAAAATATTTTCAAATCAATAAGACAGTCTCCTCCATTAAGAATGTAAGGAAAATATTCCTTTAAGGTAACAAATTCACATTACATTTTCTTCTTGACTCTCACAAGGCACTTTTTTTTTATGTTGCATTTATGCAATACATATCCCCACATCAGAAAAGAATAAAAAGCTTAAATGAACAAGGTAAAGCTTGAGTATTCATACAGGCCCACACAAATGTGAGGTGCCAAAGTACTTTTTGAAAATTCCTAGTCTGGAAGTAAATGGAAAGCTATCAGTGAGTTTAAAAGCAACCAGCAAAAGTGAACATGCACAGGGCAGTCACCACTGTTGATTTTGCCGTTTACACCCGGCGTGGGGTCGACACTTGGCTCATACACTTGTTGACAGATGACATTATTAAAGTGAATTAGATAATATAACAATTCACGGACTATCGATCCTGCCTTCTTGCTTTATCTTTTTCCTGATTTGCTCTTCTTTTAGTTACTTGACGTTTGTGCTCATACTCAAAATCTTCTTCAGTTACACCCAACCTGTGAATCTGAATCCAAGCAAAACAGAAAAAGAATAGTCAGAAGAACAAGTATTTAATGAGTTCTTCTGCACCAAATTTGAGCAAACTCAAACCTTACCTGGTTAACAACAAACAGCTCTTCCATCACATGCTCAGGTGGACTCCTCAGTACTTCCAATGTCTCATACATTGTGGGACACTTTTTAAGTACACCTGATCTTCCCAGGCTGAATTTTAGAAGCACTAGAGCAACCTTAAAGATGATTTTTATCCCTTCACACAAGAACATGTCCCAAATTCTAAGCAATGTTGGCCAAGGAAGGGTTCGAGTAAACACACAAAGGAACCATTCTGTCATATACAGAATTGGCTCTACTTTCTGTTTTTTCTAGAATGGAAAAGTAAAAATAGAAATATATATAAGAAATTGAATTTGATTGTTTAGTAGTTATTAGAAAGATTTCAATGTACATACTAGGTGTTTATAAACAGCAGGGGAAACCTTTTTCAGGATACCAAATAGGATGTCACCGTCTATTTGTAGAGCTTCCTGTAACATGAAAGACCAGGTCAGTCAGATTCGAACTAAAACACGAGCTTGGCACATCACAAAGCTTTCCAGCAACGTACCATTCCCTGGCTGTAATATCCAGACAGGTACTTGTCACAGATGGAGACTAGACACCAGAACGCCTCCTCGGCAGGCATGTGCATGAGTAGGAAGGCTGCAAGAGGGGCTTGTGCTTGGCAGTAACCCACTTCCGGGTTCATTATTGAAAATGACTTGAGCACCTCGAGGAGATCTTGTTGCCTGAGTGCAGACAAAAACACACGTGAGCAAACAAGAACTGCAGAAGACCAGACCACATCACATGGCACGGCCACACCCACCCGTGACCCTCCTGCTGGGCGAACATCTCGTGGTAGGGGAACTGGCGGTGCAGGTCCTTGCGGATGTCGTCCACCCAGCGCGGGTCTCCCTCCTGGCGGCTGAGCTGCTCGTACAGGCCGCGGTGGTTCTTCAGGAGCAGGTGGCCGCCACACAGGTACAGCCAGGCGCGCGGCCGCACCGACGTGGGGATGCCCTTCCGACAGCGCTCGCGGACCTGACATGAGGGCCGAGATGCGGTCATACAAAACGACACAAAATCCAGGCGGATTTCACTTGAAAAAATAGGTGTACAGTAGCAAAAAAAAAGATATCAAAATAAATCAAGTTTTAGAAAATTTCAAAATTGGCAAATATAAGACAAAACATGCCCAAAACAATCAAAATAGAGAGAGAAAAAAAATCAGGTTTAAACCGACAGTTTTTAGAAAAAGAATTTTTTTGTTCAGGAAAAAAAAATCAAAAGAATCAGCCATGACTGAAATCGGTGTATACATCGAGATGAAACCCATGCACAAAAACCGTCGCAGAGCAGACTCGAACCCGCGACAGTGGCGCCAGAGCTCGTCATACCTTCTTGTAGTTCTTGTCCATGTACTTCTCCCAGTCGCTGATCATGGCCAGCCACTTCCGTTCTCGGCGCAGGACGACCCCCGGCGACACGATCGGCTTCCTGCAACCAGAGCAAAGCGGTTCATGCAGCTGTGCGGCCACGACTCTCACCACATGTCACCTGCAGCAGATTTTTCAAGAAAAAGTCAATAAAGAAATAAAAGTCTTAAGGAGTGTGCGTGTGTGGAGGGACGAATAGGAGAGAGGGGAGTGGGGGGAGGCACTGCCAACCGCTGACCCCCTATCGAGCTCGGCGGCGTGCAGGCCGCAGCTCGGCCCGGGCCCCCACATAAGGCGGGCCGGAAGCCATGCACAGGGCGGCGCTTATTCAGGAAAGAAAACCCACACAAGAACACGGCACACGCTTCCCGTCCAGCGAAGAGTACGTGTGCGTGCGCGCGAGCGCGCTCCCAGTGCAGCTGTCCCTGTGCCGCCGTGTCGAGCGGGCTGGCCTACCCCGGCCCTCGCAGGCGCCGCGCGCCCGGAGAGAACACAACGTCGGCAGGTCGTTCCCACCACGCTGCCGCTGCTGCTGCCGCTGCTGCCGGTGCAATACCACCACAACGCCGCCGCCACTAATGCAAATGCAGCCCGCTGCTTTCGAAACAAACAACAAACAATCGCGATAATCATAATCACAGCAGGCGCTGCAACATTTTCCTCGGCGAAACAAAGTAGACGAATCCCGCGGCTCCCCGTCCCGTGTGGACCCGTCCCCGACAAACCTTCCCACACTCACACCTCCCTGCCTCTGCCTGTCGGCCCCTGCAGCGCAGCGCAGCAGCGCAGCCGGGCACATCCACAAAACCAACATGGCACACAAGACGTCGCGCAAGACGTTGTGCTCTCTCTCTCTCTCTCTCTCTCTCTCTCTCTCTCTCTCTCTCTCTCTCTCTCTCTCTCTCTCTCTCTCTCTCTCTCTCTCTCTCTCTCTCTCTCTCTCGCACCGCCCGGCCGCGCCCCGCAGCCCCTAACCCAATAATGAGTGACAGAGACGGCGCGCGAGGGCTTTGCCCGGCTCTGCTGCTGTCGTGCCAGGAGCGCCATGGACGGACTTGTCTGGGAAGTGGGCCGCCGTGGGCCGCCGTGGGCGCCCCGCCGCGCGGCCGCAGAGAAGCTCTCCAACGGCGCTATGCCAGGCTGAGGCTGGGCTCCGGGATTACCCGCGGCACTTTACACCGCACTGGAAACGAGCGAATAATCCGTCGGGAACTGGACGGGATTCGAACCCGCGGCCCCCGCCATCCGCGCCCGCGAGCTAGGCTGTCACATCACCGCGCGGAATTCATCTAATCATCCGATCGCGTCGATTGTTCGCCAGCGGACAATAATTCCTTCCTTCCTCCCAGTGCCCCGCCTCGCCACGCCCACCGCTAAACGGCAGGCGCCACGCCCAGCGCGTCGCAGCGGGGCCGCGTCCGAAACACCCCCCCCCCCCCCCCCTCTAATGAATGAATCACAATCAAAACCGGACACGGGAGGGAAAGAGTGAGAGACAGAGCCGTTTTCGAACGCGCCTCCCTCGCTGCGCGTGTTTCATTCGGCAGAAAAGAGTCGGGTCGGACGCACTTCCTCTTCGACAAAAGAGCGTCATAACGTCAACACGTTTGACAGCCGGCGCGCATTTCCGGGTCCCCACGCATGTCTTGGGCGGGCTGACAGGGAGCACCTAGCAGCACCTAGCAGCGCGACGGCACTCGCTGTGCTGCAAACCCAAATCGCGACAGCGGGACGGCCAGAGGCAGCCACGGGCCAGCATGACGTGTCCGCTCTACGTGCCCGGAATGCAACCCAAACCAAGCGCGTCCGTGTGTGTGTGTGTGTGTGTGTGTGTGTGTGTGTGTGTGTGTGCGCGCGCGCGCGCGGCGGGGGCGGAGAGAGAGACGGCGCCACGGAGCAAACGCTGTATGGTGGTTGCGCTAATTTTGGATATCGATGACGAGGAAAGGTGCGTGGGGTGGGGTGGGGTGGGGTGGGGTGGGGGGAGGGAGAGGGAAAGGGAGAGGGAAAGGGAGAGGGAGAGAGAGAGAGAGGGAGAGAGAGAGAGAGAGAGAGAGAGAGAGAGAGAGAGAGAGAGAGAGAGAGAGAGAGAGAGAGAGAGAGAGAGAGAGAGAGAGAGAGAGAGAGAGATGACGGCGAGCATCATATGCCCCGTGGCTGGACAGAGACAGGGGTGGGGTGAGAGGGAGAGGGAGAGGGAGAGGGAAAGGGAGAGGGAAAGGGAGAGGGAAAGGGAGAGGGAAAGGGAGAGGGAAAGGGAGAGGGAAAGGGAGAGGGAAAGGGAGAGGGAAAGGGAGAGAGGGAAAGAGAGAGAGGGAGAGAGGGGAGAGAGAGAGAGAGAGAGAGAGAGAGAGAGAGAGAGAGAGAGAGAGAGAGAGAGAGAGAGAGAGAGCATCATATGCCCCGTGGGTCGAGCAGCAGCAGCAGGGGGTATGGGAGGGCAGCATCATCATCAGACGGTCGTGCGAGAGAGAAAGCACGATCGACATGTGCTGGCAGTGTTTCAAGAGGAGCACGCCGTGCCTTAGGTAGGGAGGGCCCGCAGTGCGATGACTCAATGGCTGAGCCGCTGACCACACACACACACACACACACACACACACACACACCGCCGGCGGGTCTGTGGTGAGGTGATCACGTTTGCAAATTATAGCGGGCGGGCGCAGCGGCCGCCCCAAAAGCCATGCCATGCCGCCATCTTCTCAAGACGATAGTGGTCCTGACCTCGGCCAGCGAGCAGCAGCAGCAGCAGCAGCAGCAGACAGCAGACAGCAGCAGCAGCAGCAGACAGCAGCAGACAGCAGCAGACAGCAGACGTCATCACTGCGCCCCAATACCACCGGCCACACGCCGGCTGCCGGCCAATCGGTTTATTCCTATACGTTTCTGCACGATTGACGTGCACGTAAACGCAATAATAAGCGACCCATTGTGGGTAACTGTGGAGGTGGTGGTGGTGGTGGTGGTGCAAGTCGAAGCCACAATGTGCGGGCAGGCGAGGAAGGCGAGGGGCAGCGGCGGCGGCAGCGGCGGCGACGGCTTACAGTACCGCGAGGCTCGCTGACGAGGCTCTCCTAGGCTCTGCCCAAGGAGGACAAGACGATTGTGAGGGGCCACGACAGCAGCGGCGGCAGCAGCAGCAGCAGCAGCAGCAGCGTGGGCGGCCCGGCCCGTCCCGTCACCGAGGCCATCATCCGCCCCTTCATTCATTCAGCGGAGAACAAACAGCAGCAGGCGCAGGACGGAGGACAAGCCAGCCAGCCGCCGCCCGACAAGCGCCAGGTAGGCAATCCCGCAGCGCTCGGGTGCGTCGCACGCCGCCACATTGCCTACCCTGCACGGGGCTCACGTCGGTGGCGGAGCGCCCATCTAGTATGCGCACGGCGCACAGGCCGGGCCGCGTCTCCAAAAGCGGAGCTCGGAGGCTCTCCTCTCCTCTCCTCTCTCTCCTCTCCTCTCCTCTCCTCTCCTCTCCCCGTGCCGCCGTAACGTCTCTTTTATCTGCCCAACGTGGCTGGGTCAGTGTACGCGGCCAGCCCCGCCCATCGGCCCCGCCCACCCTAAAAAAAAAAAAAAAAAAAAAAAAAAAAAACACCAAAAACAGGCAGCTTTAATGCAACAACATCCCGCACCGCGTAGCGCAACTAAGTGCTCCTACTACTACTACTACCACGACTACAAAAACGGTATAGCAGCTCGCTAGACAAGGAGAGCAGATGCGACCACCACCACCACCACCACCACCACCACCACCACCGTGCTCACTCGTGTGCGGAGAGCGGGAAGTGGGAGCGAGACAGAGCAGCGGCAGAAGGGCTTAACGAGGAATCAAGAGCAATTCTCTCAGGCCAGCAAAAGGGGAGGGGGAGGAGGGGGGACAGCCGTCTGTCGCGCGCGCCACAACCGCGACGCGGCCATCCAGCCCGGGGCGCAGTGCAGCACGCGCCAAACCGACCTTGCCTGCGCGATGACAAAAAGCAAAATTCGTGGGGAAAAAAATAAAAATGACGTCTCGGTGGGATCCCTCCCCCCCCCTCCCACACACACACACACAAAACACCAAGTGGCACTGCCGCGTTACGTGATTGGTGCACGCGGCACGCCTGCATAGTGGCTGTGCCCTTGCCGGGCCCTTGCCAGCCTTGCCCCGGCGCCGCACCGCGCAGTGTGACACGGCGGCCCACTTTCCCGCTTCTAATCGCACGGCCAAGCGAAGCCCCCCCCCCCCCCCCCCCAAATCCATCATGGACACAGGCGCATCGGAAACCGCGGGGAAAGGAGGGGAGGGGGGCAATTCAAAGAGGGGAAGGGGGGGGGGGCATACTGGTGGGCTTTTCATGGATCCCGTAGGCAGACAGGCAAGCGACAATGGGATGGGCGGGGCGCGGCGCGGCAGGGGGTCCCGGTAATTAGAAGCGCCCTGTCCTGTCGTCACGGACAGCGCCGGGGGCCAGCAGCGGGGCCGGTGCGGAAAGCAAAACAAATGCGCCTTCAGCCGCGACCCAAACTAGGGCAGACACTAACGCCCTTAATTGGAACGGAAACACGCAACGGGTTCAAATGATACCGCCCCTCTCCTCCACGGTTATCGGGCGTTATTCATGTCGCGACGGTTTGGGTTGTTCTCGCAACTGCTTTCGAGTGCTTCCGCTAATCGCTAATAGACCCCACCACGGCGAAGTGCGAAGGTGTCAACAGCAGCGAACCGGCCGGGGAAATGGCAATACGACCACAGAGGCCAGATGGGCGGGAAGAAAGGGGCAATAAGAGAGGTATTTGCATTTATTTTTACAAACTTTTGCCACACGGCTGCATAACTGCTTCTGAGGGGAGAAAAGCCAGCGGTGACCGCGGCCAACGCAAAGCCGGAGCCCCACCAGTAAGCAGCACGGACTCACTCACACACAGACACACTCACACTCACACACACACACACACACACACACACACACACACACACACACACACACACACACACACACACACACACACACAGAGCCGTCGCCGTCACCTCTTTGGGTACCGTTCCCGTTTGTTATTCCAGCACAGTGGGGAGGGCGCGGCGCGGCCAACACCGACCTTTTCTTGCTTTCATATCTCTCCAAAGGAACACAGCAGAGGAGCGGGGTGGGGGGGGGGGGGGGGGGGGGGCAACAAGGAGGGAGCAGCGACGCCCCTGCCGCACCGCGACACATTGCGATTCGCTCGCGCGCAAGGCCAAAATACAGAGACGAAAACGGCGACACCGGGGCTGCAGAGGCGAAACAAGAAAGATAAGGAACGAGGAACAGAGCACGCGGCACAGAGCAGGGCGGTGGTCACGCCCCCCGGGGGGCCCGGGGCACCGACAACGCCCCGATAACCAGCGAGGATCCGATGATACCCCTCCCCGGGACCCCTCCCCGCGTCCAATCACATTTACGCCCCCCGGATCAGCAGCCCCCGGGGCCCCCGCGGGGGCGGAGGGGAAAGGGGCCCCCACCAAGACGCCGGCCGGGGCCGCCTTGAGAAAGAAGAGGGACGGCGTGGGAAACGGAAAATGATGTGTGGATAGTTTGGTATGGCTGGGGCCGGCAGGTGGTTCGGCCGGCCGGTGCCCGCGGGCTGCAGCACCGTAACCCCTGGCCTGGCCCCAGAGGCCGGGCCCTGGCCTTCCCCGCCACCCTGCGCCGGCAACGGGAACCGCGACAACACTGCAGGGACAGCGTGAGCTCGTGCCGGGCGCGGGTTCAAGTCCCGCCTGATCCTGACACACAGCCATTGCCTAACCTAAGCTGTCGGCCTGTCGGCTCGCACTCCGGCTGCACGCCCGCCTCTCTCTCTCTCACACCGCCCTGTGATTTTTCCCAGCCAGAGCAGCGCTTGATTTCTCAACGAAGGGCGCGGCGTGGCGCCGGGAGTTCGGAGCCGCCGTTTTTAATCAAATCTCCCCACGAACGCCAGCGTCAGGACGCTCTGGATAGTCGGCTGGCGGTCCCACGCTGACGCGCTGCCGATCTCGCCCCGCCCCCACCGCGTCGGGTCCCGTCACCGTCGATGGCCTGGGTCTGGTTCGGCTCCCTTCCCTTCCCTCGGGACATCCGCAGCCGCGAGTCCCGCAGGACTTCCCCCGGCCTGGCCGGAGTGGCCGGGGTCTGCTGCTGGTGGACGACAAGGAGGGCAGGGCGTTGGACAGGGACAGACGACAGACGGGAGGACAGGCCTCTGGGCCCGGCCGTGGCGGCGTTCCCAAACGGAGAGGGGTGGGTCTGTGGAATGGCGGCGCGGCACGCCACGGCACGCCACGGCACGGCACGGCGGTATGCTGAGCGCCCAGCAAGAGCAAGTACCCGTGGGGCCGCTATCAGCCGCAGCGCGCCACTCCACCAGGCCAGCCGCCGCCACGCCGCGCCACGCGCCTGACAGGACCCTGGACAGGACGGGACAGTGGGACGGGCACCGAGTCACCTCGCTGTTACACTAAACAGGCCCGGCACGGCCCGGCACCGCACCGCACAGCGATGGCCTCCACCGGGACCGTGTTATCTTGCGTCACCGAAAGCGCGGACACTCGGTAAAAAACCATCACGTAACCCCAGTGTAGAAAACCACCCTTTTATTGATGCGAGCTGCCAGTGACACCAGCGCGCCCTCACAAGTGCAACAACAATGCGAATCTCAGCAGGCATTGCAAAAAAGTGCTCGTGGAAACTTTGTCCAAAATTAAGCATGAAATAAAAATAGACTAGAAAGATCGGTTTGCACTTATTTTGAGCCCACCAAGAATGTTCTAGCAAAATATTAAGAGGGTGAAGTAAAATACAACTCACTCGTCAGGACAGTACTGAGATCCTCCAAGAAATCCATGGCGGTCGGGTACGGTCGATATAACAGATCCATTATTGACAACACTGCTGACTTCAGAACCAGTGACGGAGACCTCATCATCTTCAGCACCTCCTCCGTCACTCCCACCATGACTGTCATGAAGGCCACGTCCTTCAGCCAAGGCAGTCGCCATTGTGTTTCTGAAACATAAATCACATTAAATCATTAGAAAACAACCAAAGACAATTAACAGAATTTGTTTTGGGAATAACTACACGTAAGCTTCACATTAAAATTAGGAATTAATTAAAAATAACAACTAACTACTAAATTAATTTTAGGTAACAACTGCTTCTGAGAATTTAACCAATATTTTGAAAACCATTATATAGCAAATAGACTGAGGCTTGTCGTGACTGCATTAAAATCTTTCATATGGCACACAAGCGACAGGTTCTCGTGTTATTTCTGTAATCTCAGACACTCCCCTCTCCTTCCACCCATACTTTACAAGACTACATGACTGCTGAGTATTGTCAGCAGAAACAATACAATAGTAAAATAAATTAATACAGCAATCATCAACTAACACAGACACTGACACCACCACTGCACTCCTGATCGGCTGGTCAGCTGAGCAGCCTTTAAGCACCTTTAAGCCACCAGTGTCAACAGTTCCCCTCACGGACGTCTGGTGGCTGAATTCCCTACCGAGCGCCTCGCGATTGTGTGTACGTGTTGCAATAGGCCACTCCTGGTGCGGGGGCTGACCAAGGGGGTCAGTGTCAGCGAGTGCAGGTGCAGTGTGCAGTAACATCGTCTGCTGACCAACTCACATCGGATATGCGACGGGACGGCAGCTGAGCTCAGGAATGTTGCCAGTCCCTAACCTCTCCCTCCGCTCCGCGCTCCCAGCTCCACCTCTATCACTCCGTGTCGGGGCTCTCCAAGAGTCACACACACGCACACACACTCGCCCACTCTGGGGCCACTGATTATTCTCGTCGTCGCACTGTCGCACACGACGGCCCGCCTCCGTCCGTCGCACGCACACTGAAATCCGCGGGGCGACGATCACAATTCGAAATTACGTGGCTGACATAATCCCCCGACGGCAGAACGGGGACCAACGCGGAGCCGAGCGGTCGCGGTCGTCGTGGTGCCGTCGTCGGGAAGGTTGCTGCTGGACTGAACACCGAGTGCTGAAAACGCAGCGCAGCGGAGCCGAGTGGAGCCCCGACCCGACCGCAACGCAGCGCGGCGCAGCGAGCGAGAAGTCAACAAAAACACGGGGTCTGGGTAGGCAGCCCGCCGCTCGCCTCGCGCCGCGGGGCCGCGTCCGCGGGCGTTCCCCCGTCCCCGCCACTTCCCTCATCCGCGCCCTCGGAACGGGACGGGGCTCGCCTCGGACGCAGCCGTCAGCTGCGAATAGCGGCGCGCCCGACTCCTCGCAGTCGCAGGCCCTGCTGGCCGCTGGCGGCGGCTACGGATGAGCGCACAGCGAGGACTCCCCTGCCGATCGACGATTGGTCCACCCACCACCCACCACCCCTTCCCACCCTTCCCCACCGCCAACCCCGGCGCCGGACCGGTCAAGGACGATTCTCTCTTTTTCTCACATTTTCCACAACTCCCACAGGCCGTCGACTGAAAAACAGCAATCGCGGTCCTGGAAGAAATCGAACTGGGCACCGCGATAGTACACTACTGGAGCCCCAGCTGGGCAGCGCGGGGCTGCACAGCTGCACGGCACGGCACCCCTGGGGGAGAGGTTTTATATCGTCATGGCAACCGACCACCGCAGTAAACAGCAGTGCCAGTGTCACTCGGCGAACAGGACGCATTGTTTGTCAATAAATATGATCAGTCCGGATGACACGGTCGTTTGGATTGCGTCTCGTGTAAATTTCAGTGAAATCGTGGCAAATCGAGAGCGCGCGTCCGCAGCCGCTGCCACTGCTCATCCGGCCGTCCGGCTCTGGGTCCGGGGTCCACGGGTGGGGGAGGCGGCGGTCGGGGTCAGCTTGTGAGGGGAATGGACGAGGGGCGGCCCGAGGCGGCGCTCGTCTGAGAAAATGGGCAGCAGCTCGCAGGTGGACGACAGCATCACCAGGAAATATGACATCAAGCGGCGGATCGGGAAAGGGGTGAGTGAGGTGCCGCGGTGACGCACCCCCGTCAGCCGTGCCCCACTTATCACCCTGTTATCACTATTATCACTCAACCACCCGATCGACGGTAATCTCCTCGGGCCTTATCTGACCCAGTACGGTGCACTACGGGTGCAGATCCGGCGGGCCTGGATATGATAGGGATGGCCGATCTTGGCTGTCTAACGGTGGAAATATTTTCGCTTTCGCCCCCGATCCGATCCAGTCCGGAAGTCGACTGCTGTTTTACTTTCCATATTCCTCCGGGTTTTTTTTGTTGTTTTTTTTTTTGTGATTTCATTTTTCAGGCGTATGGCATCGTGTGGAAAGCGGTGGACCGGTCCACGAATCGCCCCGTCGCCGTCAAGAAGATATTCGATGCGTTCTGCAACTCCACCGATGCGCAGCGGACCTTCCGGGAAATCATGTTTTTACAAGAATTCAGAAACCACCCCAACGTTGTCAAATTACTTAATATTCATCGCGCCAGCAACGACAAGGACATCTACCTCGTATTCGAATACATGGGTATGTGTTAGTGTTGGAATCGCCTCGTTGCACCGATGTTTTCCGCAGCCCTCTGTACCAGTTTGTTTCCCCTGCCAGAGACGGACCTCCACAAAGTCATCAAGCGCAAACACATCCTGCAGGACCTCCACAAGCGCTTCATTATGTACCAGCTCCTGAGGGCGACCTACTACATCCACTCGGGGAACGTCATCCACCGCGACCAGAAGGTACACTAAACACACTGCTCCAAAAATCGGTTTTGGGGGGCGGATTTTTTTATAATTTTTTTCTCCGAAAATTTACAATTTTGCAGCCGTCCAACATCCTCCTGGACAGCTACTGCCGCTGTAAGATGGCGGACTTCGGGCTGGCGCGGTCCCTGGCCATGGACGGCGCGGGGGCGGAGGGAGTGTCAGCGACGGACCCCGCGCTCACGGACTACGTGGCCACGCGCTGGTACCGCGCGCCGGAGATCCTCGTCGCCTCCAAGCAGTACGTCTTCGTCCTTGTCATCACACGCCCTCGGCTTACAATCCCTATCCTGCATGTTAGAGTTCAATGACGGCTCGCTCTCGCTCCAGGTACACGAAGGGCATCGACATGTGGAGCCTGGGCTGCATCCTGGCGGAGATGCTACTGGGCAAGCCACTGTTCCCGGGCTCGTCCACCATCAACCAAGTGGAGAAGATCATGGCCACCATTGACCCGCCCACGGCCGCGGACCTAGCGTGCGTGTGCCCGGGCTACGGCAGCACCTTGTTCACGGTGAGGGCGAGGATGACGGCGCTGGTGGCAGTGTGTGTGCCCTTCACGGCGTGCTCATGTGGTCTGTGCTGCAGCGCGCCCCCGCCGGCCCCCGCCTACCACTGACGGAGCTGCTCCGCGGCGCCCCCGCCGAGGGCGTGGACCTGGTGTGCCGCCTGCTCGTGCTCAACCCCTTCAAGAGGCTGACGGCGGAGCAGGCCCTGGAGCACCCGTACGTGGCACGCTTCCGCCGGCAGGGCCGCGAGCCCGCCCTGCAGCGCCAGGTGGTGCCGCCGCTAAGCGACCACGTCCAGCTGTCCGTCGGCGAGTACCGCAACAAGCTCTACGAGATGTACCAGGTGAGTGTCCGCGAGGGCTGCTCCAGGCTGTGCGCGGTGCGCTGTGCTGACTCCGTGCTCTGCATTCCCCGTCCAGCCCAACTGCACCGTCAGCCACAACAGCCATGTCAGCCAGACCAGCCAGGCTAGCCCCGCTCACAGCGCGAGCAGCAGCAGCAGCGGCGGCGGCGGGGGCGCACCCCCCAGGGCCGGCGTCATGGCGTCACAGGGTGGCGGCGACGGCGGCGCGCCCCACGCTGTTGCTGCCAAAACCAAGAAGCTGATCGGCAGCGGCGTCGCGTCCAAGACCAAGAGCAGCGGCGGCGGCAGCGGCAGCAGCGGCACGAGCGGCGGCAGCATGCCCCTCAGCACGCCGCCCCTGCGGAAGCCGTCAGTATCCTCGGCGGTCACCGATACCGGGCCGTCGGGCCGCAGTCCGCTCACCCAGACGCACTCTTTGATGTCCCGCAGCACACGGCCACCCCGCGACTCGGAGGCGGAGGCCAAGCGGCGCCAGACGCAGACGCGGCACCTGTCCACCGAGGACGTCCGGCCATCGCGTCATCCTCGGGGCCACGTTGGCCACGCCCATCGGGGGCACATCCGACACCACCGGGGCGGCACGGCACCCGGGTACCCACCGGGGTCGTCCTCGGAGCACCTGCTGCCTCGACGCCTGTCCGCGTCCGACTCGATGGTGACGGCGGCGTCCCAAGGTAGCGTGTCGCCCCTCGGCCTCGGCGCCCCCACGTCCACGACCACGACGCCGCTGCTGCCGGCGCCGCCCCATCTGTCCGGCTCGGCCCCCGGCGGCCTCGGTCTCGGGGCAGCTAAAGCGGACGCCGGCGTGTTCCTTGCAGCGCGGACTCCCCAGCTGCGACGCCACCACCCCCCGGCCCCGGCCCCGGCGCCCGGCCTGGCCTCTCGGCGCAGCAGCTGCCAGCTGGACCGGGTGGCCGACGTCGCCGTCACGGCCTCTGGGGTGGCGGCGGCAGCGGCGGCGGCAGCGGCGGCTCTCAGAAGCGGCGCCGGGCAGAGGGCGGCGAGGACCAGGCCGACACGGGGCACTCGCACCACCAACAGCTCCAACAGCCACCCTCAGCCTCAGCTGGTACGTCCCCGGTAGTCCCGGACGGTCTGCCTTTGTCAATGTCCGGGAATCGGAGTCAGCAGTCGGGCGGTCGTTCCCACTAGAGTCAGAAAGCGGCGGGAGTCGTAGCCGGCAGCTCTCAGGCTAGAGCTAAGGCGCCCTGCCCTGCGTAGGCGGCCCACCGCCGTCTCGTTCTGCCTACGCCCACGCCTGGCGCCTCGACCCGCGCACCACCGAAGTTATCGTTAAATGTGTTGTGATTTTGTTGTTCCCAGCTGACGTGTAAGATGGGCTATATCAGTACATCGGCGTGCGAGGAAGGTACAGAAAATACGCGAGGTCGTAAAATCTAACGATATAGGATATACTAGGATGCATCCCGATACGCCCATCGGCACTTGACTTCTGCTTTATGTCGTTTATGTATACTGCTAATAGTGATGATGGACATAGTGACTAGGCAGGCTGCATGGCGAAAGCGCCCACACACAGACCGTACAATTTCCGAAGCGCACGTGCCTCGTGCTTCTAGACTAGCTTGTAGGAGGGCTTTTAACTGTGACACACTGTGACATACTTCTAGAGACAGGTGCGAGCTGTCCACTAGGGAAGCTTGAGTGCCGGTCATATGCCTGTTATACTGACGCTGCACTCTTGCTTGTCCAGCAGGGCCTGTCAGCGGCACACCCCCACCCCCACCCCCACCCACGGGGCGGCGGCGGTCTCAGCAGCCTGCAGCAGCTGCAGCCGGTGCAGGGGCCGGCGCCGCACTCCAGCCGGCCTAGCCAGGGCCCTGGGAGGCCTCTTGGCGGCCCGCACGCCTACTTCAACGTCAAGCAGACCCTCCGGATGGTGGCGGCGCCCGGAGCCTCGGGCCCGAGTGCAGCACAGGTCCCTCAGGGAAGCAGCAGCAGCAGCAGCTGTCTGCTCGGCGCGCAGACCGTGGGCAACATCGGCTTCATCTCGGCCTCCAGCCTGTCCGAGCTGCGGCCCGGCTACCGCTGGCAGCGATAGTGCACCAGCCCCAACCCCAACCCCTCTCTCTAGTATTCTCTTGTTTCTTCCTTCCTTCGTCTTATTGGCATCCCTCTTTGTTAATTTTCACACGCATGTCACTGGTTTGGTGCAATCGTAGCCCAGAGGCCGATGTGCCCATGCCATATCCCTTTTGCCTCCCTGTTTCTATATGTCATTTTCTTCGTGTAAGTCGTTTTGTATGAATATTTATTTATAAACAGTATTTTAAAAATGGAAAAACTTTTTGTATGCAACTAAAATAATAAAAATCGGTACAAGAAAAACAAGTATACGGTCACCATGCTTTGAACTTCCCTGCACCCCCATCTACCCTCCACCCTAACCGAAAGTAAACACCGCGGCCACGCCGAACGACTATCGGCTACTCCCACGACGGGGTCAGGAGGTTTGGGGACAACAACGGTCATGGCTGCAGCCGACGAAGATGATTATTTTGTCGACGAAGAGGATGCCATCAAATTTATTACATTCCCGGAGGAAGTGGAAAAGGCTTTAGAACAGGTGCGAATGGCAGTGAAATGCTTCGCATTCGGACTTACTGCTCCGTGTCCTTTTTCACGTAAACAAAGTGCACCATAACCTTCCATAGGTTTTCAAAAAAAGCTCTACAGTTTTAGAAAAGACATCTAAAATCTTGGGGAATGGATTCGAGCACAGCGTACATCCGTAATTTCAGTGACTGGGAGCACTATAGTGATCAGAAAAATGCAT
Source organism: Odontothrips loti (assembly GCA_038380765.1). Classification (NCBI taxonomy): domain Eukaryota; kingdom Metazoa; phylum Arthropoda; class Insecta; order Thysanoptera; family Thripidae; genus Odontothrips; species Odontothrips loti. The sequence continues at coordinate 6,797,034 of CM076253.1, forward strand.
TCTTCAAAACTGATATCCATAACCTGTCACCCACTGTTGTCAATATTGGTATCCTGTTTGACATTTTTAGGTTCTACCAAGTACGGATCCCTTAGACCAACCGGACTTCAATGAAGTGGATTATATAAACTCCCTGTTTCCAACAGAACAGTCGTTGTCAAACATAGATGAGGTTGTCAACAACATGCAGACTAAAATTCAATCAATTGATGATGAAATTCGCTCTGTTGTACGAGGTCAGAGCAGTGTTGGACAGGTGAGTACAACATTCATTCCTAAAAGACTTAATTGCGTTTCTTCCTTATGCACATATTCTAATTTTTTTTCTCATTTCAGGATGGGCGCACTGCTTTGGAGGATGCACAACGTGTTATTAGGCAGTTATTTGTTCACATCAAGGATATTAAGTGGAAAGCTGAACAATCAGAAGAAGTGGTTCGTGAAATTACTCGTGACATAAAGCAGCTTGATACAGCAAAACGGAATCTTACTGCGGCAATAACAACTCTGAACCACTTACACATGTTAACAGGTGGTGTGGATTCTCTACAGTGAGTTTAGATAGAATTTTGTTCAAAACTTTTGTTATCTAATTATTTAATTATTTGAGTGCATCATATGCATGTAATGTAAATGTAGTATTATGTGGTATTTACTATTTTTCTAGGGCCTTGACAGAAAAACGCCAGTATGGAGAAATAGTTATGCCCTTACAAGGCATCATGAATGTTATGGAGCACTTTAACAATTATATGGATATTCCACAAATCAGAGATCTTGCTGACAAGGTGATTACTCATTGTTGAATTGCATTTTAGACACATGATTTTAAAAATATGCTACATATTTTTTTCTCTTTAATGTTTAAGGTGAAGCAAATACAGGTTCAGTTGGCTCAGCAAATAACTAATGACTTCCATGACGCATTCTCGGGTCCAAATGCGAAGCATTCTGCACTTAGCAGACAGTTGGCCGATGCATGCCGCATTGTGTCAATCTTAGATCCAAAAGTCAAGTAAGAAGTCTCTATGCACCTTGTAGAAAAATTGAGTTATATTTGTGTGTTTCTAGTCTTATTTTATTTTTTATTTTTGTTTCTTCCTAGGCGAGAACTTCTGAGGTGGTTCATAAGTTTACAACTGAATGAATACCAGCACCTCTTTCAAGAAAACCAAGACACGGCGTGGTTAGATAAAATTGACAAGCGTTATGCGTGGCTAAAACGCCATCTTTTAGAACTAGAAGAGCGTCTTGGGAACATGTTTCCATCAAATTGGGAGGTGTCAGAAAGGATAACAATAGAATTTTGTAACCTTACAAAGTAAGCCTTCTAACTAAACAAATCTAATTAGGAATATTAATACATGTCTTTCCTCTTAATTGTTTTTCGAATAGTTTGCAAACTATTATAGATTTGTTTATATTTCTACAGAGCAGAATTGACTAAGTTAATGGCAAAACGTACATCTGAGCTAGATGTAAAATTACTTTTGTATGCCATTCAAAGGACTGCCAATTTTGAAAGTCTCTTGGCAAGAAGATTTACTGGAATCACCCTTCAGGAAAATAGTGATGCTTCCTTTCAAGTTTCTAGTTTTCAGGTGTGAATGAAAACTTTTCAAAATTATTTTTAATGTCATATTGATGATTCTTTGAAGTTAATGCTGTGATACTTATCTCTGTATGAAGGCTCCTGCAAACACCAACCCCTTTGAGGATGGCTCAGATTCAACCAATCCTTTTGAAGCTGATTCTGGTGAGGAATCTAAAACTGAGCAGAAGCCAAAGCCATCTCCTTTTCATGGTCTTATAGGAAGTTGTTTTGATGCATACCTTTATATCTACATTGAGAGTCTTGATAGGTAAGGCAGACTTTGATAATATATTTATAGTGGCTTTAGGAAAGGACATCACATGATCAAAGTTTTGTTCTAACAACTATGATTACAATTTTTCTAGGAATTTGGCAGACTTAATGGAGCGATTTGTTCAGGACTTAAAAGCCTCTCAAAACCTGCAACGTCCATCAGCTCCCCCTCCTAACATACCTGCAACAGGAGATTCAGAAACTGGTGCAGGTGGAGCAGCAGTTTTACCCTCATGTGCTGACTTGTTTGTGTTCTATAGGAAGTGTCTGGTGCAGTGCACACAGTTGAGCACTGGGCAGCCTATGTTGGGTCTGGCACGAACATTTCAAAAGTATTTGCGAGAATATGCTTTGAAAATATTGCAGAATAGCTTGCCCAAGTAGGTTTTACTCCAGTAGCTTTCAGGTTTGTGGTGTAGTGTCATGTGTGCTAATTTGTGAAATCGTTAACTTGGTTGATACTTACAGAGTTGGAGGAAGTGCAGCATCTCTAGGTAGCATCACACGTGATCTGTCAACTGTAAGTATCATACAGAATCTACAGACTTTTCAAAGTCTGTTGAAAGAGGGTGATGTGTCACGGTATTCTCCAGAAGAACAAGCTCGAGTTTGTTGGTGAGTTTTAGAATGCTGTCATGCAACCGACTCCTCCTCAAAATAGCCTGACATTTATGTTCCTTTCCAGTATTCTCACAACTGCTGAGTATTGTTTGGAGACCACTCAACAACTCGAGGAGAAACTCAGAGAAAAAGTAGACCCTGACCTTGCAGAAAAAATAAATCTCAGTCAAGAACAAGACATTTTCCATAAGTAAAATCTTTCTTAATGTCTATAAATGTGCTGTAGAAATTCTATGCGTTACATAAGTTGCATGAACCTTAAATTCTGTGCACCCTTTCATTTGCAGTGTTATTTCCAACTGCATACAGCTCCTCGTACAAGATTTGGAGCTTTCATGTGAACCAGCCTTGACTGCAATGAGCAAGGTATGGTTGCGTAGAGGTTTGATTATAAGTGTGTATTATAAAATGAGGGCAAGCAGCATCAGCACTTCTTGGGTCTGTGGCTGTGGTTGTGTTGCAGATTCAGTGGAGCAATATTGAAATGGTTGGTGATCAGAGCAGTTTTGTCACTGCCATAACATCGCATCTCAAGCAGACCGTACCAGTTGTAAGAAATGAACTAGTTTCTTCCCGAAAGTACTTTACCCAATTTTGTGTTAAGTTTGCAAAGTAAGTCTGACAAGTTGTTTTGTTCATTTAAAAAAAAAAAAATTGAATCTTGTCTAAGTATCTTTCTTTTTGTGATCAATGAGTAAATAACTCTCTCTTTTTTAAACAGCTCTTTTATACCAAAATTCATCCAACATCTTTATAAATGCCGACCGCTGAGTACTGTAGGAGCAGACCAATTGCTGTTAGATTCTCACATCTTAAAAACTGTACTCTTAGATTTGCCGTCAATCGGTTCACAAGTTAACCGCAAAGCTCCAGCCAGGTAATTAATGGTTGTGGACTTACAGTACCAGTTTTTGTTTGTTTTGAGCGTGCTGTTTATGCACAATAGAAGTTTTTGTATTGTTCCTCTAAATTCTCATACGCTTTCCTCCGACAGTTACACTAAGGTGGTTGTGAAGGGCATGACCAAAGCTGAAATGGTTCTGAAGGTTGTAAGTTTGAAAGTTGAGAATGTACGGACATTTGTTGAGCAATTCCGGAAGCTTCTCCCTGAATCAGATTTGCAAGATTTACAGAGAGTTTTGGAAATGAAGGTAAGGTTTGGCTAAAATTTAATCTTTTCCTATTTATGTACCTATGTATGGATGATACCTATGTCTCTTTATCTTCCATCTAGGGAATACGAGGTAAAGATCAGAGCCATTATGTCGATATGTTCCGTAATTTGTCAGCAGTATCTAGTCGAAATATTAATGCAACTGTGACATAGTACTGTTTTACAATTGGTGTGCTTTATGAATGAAATTGTTATTCACTGCTGTTATTGAAATCACAGGATTTCATGCTGTTCAGTTCTGTTTGGTCTTAAAGAGGTCATATCAGCTATGGAAATGATGATTTTTCTGATTTTTTTTTTTTTTAAGTCTTTTAGTTTGGGAATTGAATTTCCTTTTAGCTGAGTAGCTGATGTGCTCCTTTGTAACCCTTTGAGATAACAGTATTCAGTTTGTGGGGAATGGATTTGCTAGTCTTCTTTAAGTCTGCTTGTTTAAATAAATTGATTGTTTATAGTCACTGGACTTATTTTGTTGACAGCACTGAATGCTGTAGTATTATATCTCTGTAATCTCAATCCCACAGTACAGAAGTTTATCAGCAGTTATTGTTTAAATTACTCTTTGACTGTTTTTATTAGTTAAAATTATGGATGTTACGTTGTCACTTGTAAAAAAAATTTGGACACTTTTTAATGTGGATTACCATTTGTTGATTAATTGCCAGTTTTATCAAAGAAATTGATTACTTTAAAATATTGTAGTACTTATGCTCTTGGACATGAAGATGTGTATTTGTGCTTAATACTCAATTTAACTGTGTTCAGGAATGCTGTGATACTTAAGGTGTATGTCGATTGAATTTTCCTGTCACCTATGCTCATTTAAAGATGTGTATGTCTTTGTTGTATTCTGATAGAAATAAACCATTCCGTACTTTAACATTTTCGAGTTTTTAAAGACCCAACTCATGATTCAATTTGCTCGCTCATTGTCCTGTTTGAAAGAACTGTAAGAGTGTGTTTGACAACAACTTTAATATGAAAAAGGTACTGAAGATTACAAAATCTTAGAGCAATAAGCAATGGAAGAAAGTAAACGATACATAGCTTTCTTTGTTTCATTTATTACCCTATATGTGCTTGTAGCTCTGATTCAAGTCACAATTATTCCTTAAAACAGTTAACAGAAATGCTTATTCATTTCACACTTCACACATTTTTTTAAAAAAAATTCTTGAAATTACATGGAAAAACATTTCAAATGGTAGGATCAAAAATTAGCACATGCTTTCCTCACAATGGAAAATATATTGTATCCAAACAGCAATTTCACAGAATAAGAAATGAAGTTATAACTGAACAAGGAGTTACAATTCTATGGTGTGGTCTGCACTTGCTGATTTGTGTCACTCAACAGACTTTCTAAAACGCATTCTAATGTAACGTAACATTAGGAATAAGAGTCTGTTGAGGACACAATGTTCCCAGGAAGCCGCACAAACAAAATTATTCTCATGCATAGTAAAAAGGACATTGCATGCAATAACCTGGCTTCCCAGACAGTCTTTCTTTCCCCTAATGACAATTCATCAGGAAATAAAACAAGTGACCACAGTCATAGATCTCCAACCACACAATAGCATCTGCTGCTACTTATTCAGATGCCGCAGATCTCTTCTAGCTTTATCATCCATTGGCTCCAACTCTTGTCAGTGTTATTATATACATCCTTTGTACAGATAATTGTTGTTATTCTCAAACAGTGAACACTATCACTTTTGTCACTGTGAACGCAAGTCAGTCATGATACAGATCTCATGAAAGATCTCAACAAGCTGCTTATCAATAACTGCAGCTGACCAAGGCCTAAGAATTTTCTAAGCGAAAGTTCAGATCAATGTGATGGACCATTAAGATTGTTGGCTCAAAATGATATTACTTGCACATTTTAAGAGTAAAAGGGAAACATTCTAATTGAAGTCTGTAAATAACATGTAACCAGTTTAAAAATAGAGAACACCAACCTCCAAAAAATGCAGCTCTGGGTGTTCCAAGTCTCACTTACAGTGCATTTGGTGTACAGATGACTAAATTTAAGCGTAAAATACCAACTTTAAAAGGTAGATGTATATAAAATTTCAATCCTAAATGACCCGCAAAAATAATTTGGAATACATGTCAGATGAGGCACTTGGGATGCAATGTTACTTGCACCCTTTATTACCAAATACCTATCAAGACTTCAAAATCAAACAGGTACTGAACTGTACTGACTCCATCTCGGCTATCTCAGACATGTGCTGCAATCCCCGATTGAAAAACAAATAAAAGGTAAAACCCAAAAAGTTAACCACTAAAAAAAATGAAAATGTTTAATCCAGAACTCTTATTTTATTCATGAATTGAGACTATCTGACTAACCACTGGTTCAAATCAGTTACAGAAAGAGAATTTCTTATTTTTAAAATAGAAGGAAATAAGGACAAGGGGCTTGAAACAGATTGGTAGGGATGACATTGCAGCACGTGAGCTTTCCCCTGAGATCTTGCCGGCAAGCAGCTCCCTCCTTAAAAGATTAAAAGAAAAATAAAGTTAAACGAAAAAGAAAAAAAATAACAAAGAAATACAGTAAAAAAAGGCATAAAAGATACAAAGGAACAAATTAATGTATGTTTGGATATGCACTTGAATTTACAAGCTTGTAATACTTATTGCTTCCATCTTCAGGGGGTCACTGACCTATCACAATTAGTTTACATGAAGACCAAACCACTACTCCTGTGGTTTTACAATGCTCAAAATGTATTGCTAGCTTCCATGAGATGAAGGGTTGCTATCCAAAGTTTCCGACTAACTTCATCCCCTATAACTCCTTCCAATTTGCAGTACACCAATATTCCTGTACTTTATAATTGTTTCCCTCAATTTAGAATAAGACTAGGAAACAACCTGGACTTAAAGAAAATGTGCTTACCTTGCAATTATATTATTCCCATCATGCCACAGCCCTACATACATTCTTCTTGACTTCTCCTGACATTTCTAGCAACTTTCCTCTTAAATTCTGCATAGTTTTCCCTCCACTCTTTCTGCAAGACACAAAATCACATAAAAAACACTGCTCCAATTCCTGAATTAAAATAAGACAGTTTAAGAGAAGAATGCCAACTTACAGCAGCATCTACATTAGCAGGGCTCTCATCATTGGGGTCTGCGAGCATTGAGATGACACTGATTAGGATAGTTTCCACAGTGTGTACCGGTAGCCACCGTTCTGAAGCCTTTTCATATCCCCACTTATCATCACCAGGTTCATGTAAAATGGAAATGCACACATCGCCATTCTTTTCAACTGCAAATGGAAATGGAAATGTTGTGAGCGGTCACAAGATAACTTCAAGACAAAAGAATAGATAGGGACTGTTTGCATAAGTGAACTTACTATTTGGATGCCAAATTTCTGTCATAAATTTCATTCTAGGTGGTCGCAGGGGGTACTCTTTTGGAAAGTGAAGGTGAGCTTTGAAAAAGCCACCCTCGCTGGAAAAAAAAAAATGGTTAAATTTTTTTCTAAAACAAAGACCACATATAACAATCCACATCACTGAACATATATGTTGACTGAAATAATTACAAAAACTTACTATAATGTGTCTGGCGGTCCAATAATGAGCACCTCCCATCTGTATATATCATTGTCATCTATCAGGCCAGCAGAAAACCCTTCAACAGGGTTTTTGTTAAGCTCTGGAAAAAAAAAAGTTTAATGAGAACTGCAACCACAACAATAACAAAGCTGATATGTTGTCAGTAAAACTGAATAATGCTGAATGATGCTACCCAGCACAATATAAACAATAATCATCAAGGTCTAGATCCCCAGGAAGTGATCACATCTCAATGCAAGGAGCCTTGATAATCTAACCTTGAAAATGAATGTGGACACCAGCCATGAGGCTTATTACATTAAACTGACAATATTGTCTTTGGCAAAGGAAGATGTTGACTACCATTTTAATAAAATTGCCAAGGAGGGCCTAGATTTAGAGGTACACGTCATAAAATGACCTCTCTTGATTCATAGAATAACCCAAGCTTTAAATAACTATATGATGAAAGATGTTAGTCACCATACTGAGAATGGAACCTAACCTCATAAACTGAAACAAAAGGAAACGCTCTACATCATTAAGATGGGCGTTCAGCACAAAAGGGGAAAACCGTCCACTGATGTCAACATTTATTTGAGGTTTCCCATTTTTATATTCTTTCAGTGATTCGGCCAGAGCACGGACAGGGCCCATCGGGGTGCTAGGCGCCGTGCCTGCCGACCCGAGAGAAAACTGACGAGCCAAGACTGCGCGAAGCTCCGCACCGAGAAAGAGAAGGGCCCACGAGGGTAGTTGCACCTGGATCTCGGCGCCCTCATCGACAGCAGCCTCCAGGTGCAAACCCAGAGGCACATCCCACGGGAACGTGCTCCCCACAGCGGCCGAGCAGAACCTCATGTTCCCAAACAAAGATGCGAGGCTAACGATCCTAACCCCACTCAGCGTAATTATGGTGTTTCGGAAAAGTAGCAAAATGTGCACAACGTGTTCCGCTGCGGTTCATTCGTTGTACGAACGACATTGCGCAGCTTTTCGACACGCAGAATCATAGTTTGAAGCTGAAGTCAGAAAGCGTGAATCTCAAGGTAATCAGGCCTGAAGAAAGCTAACTTTAGTCAATAAAAGTCTTCTGGACCCTCCAGGCTTCGGGGATCGCGCTAATAAGGCAAATACCTGCGAGTTGTTTCCTTAAAAGAAGAGCGGACTGTGGTTCTGACATGAATATAGAAATACTTTAAATTTTCCTAGCAAAACAACAAATCTCTTCTCTCCGAAAACGGCTATGGTTGATGGAGCCGACTAGCGGTTGCGCATGCGCGAACTGAAACTGTTACCTCCTGGCCGGAAGTATGAGAATTTCACCAGCCACGGCGACACTAGCGATCTCTACAGGAGGCGGGAGATTCAACGCAGCTTCCCAGAACGGTTCGGATCCCAGGACTTGACACTTGCAGCTTTGGAGGGAAGACGGATCATGAAAGAACTACTGAAGGCTGGCTTGATGGACCAGTGGTCACAGTGAAGCTATTACGGAATTCCCCTCTCACCAACCTCATTCTCCCCCCCCTCCTCCCCCCGGGATCAGCCGAATGTTATGACATGAGGACAGATTCCAAAAGAATTTTGACAAAATAGGTTTTCCTTCCAATCCCTCCTCCCGGACCTCATCTGCTTGGCGCCGTGCTGCCCCGCGTCGTGCCGCGCGTCACATGCCGCGCCGCGTCGCGACATCGCCCCGTGCCGTGCCGTGTTTGTATCGCGACTGATCGCGACGCTGCGCGACGCGACCGCCGCCGCACCGCGCCGCGCCGCTGTTTATACAACGGGAGTTCTGCAATAACTGCCTAGTGATGACAGCGTAATGCGTGCGACGGCCGCACGGATTGTGTGAGAGGGAGAGAGAGGGAGGGAAGGAGTTGGGGGGGGGGGCAGACAGGCGGACGGAACACGATGTGGGGGTGGAAAAGGAAGAGGTCCCCGTCGACAGACATATTGATGGCCACAGAGAGCCAGAGAGTCTCCCGCGAGAGTTATTGGAAAGAAGAAGGGAAGTTCCCCCCCCCTCTCTCTCTCTCTCTCTCTCTCTCTCTCTCTCTCTCTCTCTCTCTCTCTCTCTCTCTTACACACGCACGCGCACAGGAAACTAGGAGAGGGGTGGGAATTTTTAACGGTGAAATTTTACAGCGCTGCTGGCGTTCTTCCGGCTGCGAGCGGCGTTGATACCCCGCCCGCTTTGCGTCTGGCTTTGCGTGTGCGCGTGCGCGTGCCTGGTGGCGGCGGTGCAGATGCAGGCGTTCTGGGGGGGTTGTTGCACAGCTGCGGGGCAAACATTTCATCCTGGAGCCGTCTGCGGCTGATGAAGCAAAACGTCAGAGAAAATAAAATGAAAATAATCCCAGCTGGTGTTGTGCAGCAGCGCTTCTGGGGTGGACGAGGTGATGTGGATGAAGTAAGTCCTGGACGAGGTACTTTATGGGGCAGCGGGACCTAAGCGTTGACGCGCGAGGCCTGCCTCGTTCGCGTTCAAGTCTCCAAGCTACAGTCGGTCCAGGTGCGGCTTGGCAGAAGCCGCCGTGAGCCACACAGGGGAGCCGAGCAACTCTTTTGAGGGACGGACTGTGTGTGTGACAAACCATTCATCACGAGTAGGAGCAGCACAGGACTCACTTCGGATCGGGGGAAAGGGAAAGAAAGTGAAAGGGGAAGGGCTGGGGGGGGGGGGCGATTTGTCTTCGGCAGCCGTCATCAGCCTCGGAGTCCACCTACCGCCGCCGTCGCCCCAGCATCAGCATCCTACAGGCCTGCAGGGTGGAGTGTCGCTCGGTCCGCGCCCCGCTGCAGACGACGGGGCTGACCACCCCGACCGGGCCGGACAGCATTACGGCGGCCTCCCTCCACGGCATTGTCCTGGTGGCCACCGCCTGGCGGGTAGGCAGCTACGACGCACGCGTGCTCGCCGGGCGGGCCTACCCTCGGTGTCGCAGGGGCTCGGCAGGTAGTGAGGCGGCCAGGTGTCCAGGTGATCGCGCTGCGCAGCCCGTTCGGCCGCGAGGTCTCAAACGTTTGAAGGGGGAGACATCGCCGTGCTCGGGCCTAGGCCGGCCGCCGGGGGTCCGCCGACGTCGGGGGTCGTCGGCGTCCGCACACGGCCGCCAGGCACCGCAGGGCGCGCGGCCCGGGCCGGCGTGGAGGCTATTCCGGCAACAATCAAAGTGAATCTAACCAACCAAGCGTACATGGGGTCCATTAGGGTTGTGGTGGGTGGTGGGGCGTAGCGGAGGTGTGTGTGTGTGTGTGTGTGTGTGTGTGTGTGTGTGTGTGTGTGAGAGTGTGAGAGAGAGAGAGAGAGAGAGAGAGAGAGAGAGAGAGAGAGAGAGAGAGGGGGGGGGCTGGTGGCGTATAGTGCGTCGCACACTTGCCCCTTGGCGTTGACGGACTAACGGCCGCCGTGGGCAGCGCCGGGATGGGGGGGGGGGGGGGGGGCTCTCACTCTCACACTACTGCGGCAGGGCCGGGCCGGGCCGCGGGGCTTGGGGACGCGACTACCAAACGACGTACACACTCAGTGAGGAGCGCGCACCCCGTGCCACAGGGCTTGCTTTATCCACATCATGAAGCGCTCGCTGAGAGGTCAAAGTCCGCGGCGGTGCTGCGGGCTCCAGGGCCGTGCTGCACTGACCGGGCGCTCAGTTTCAAGACGATTGTCACACCATGTTTCTGACTCGCCTCCCCGCCACCGCTGAGCTGACCCACACACCGCACCAGCTCCCCGGCACGGCACGAGTACGCGTTCGTTAAATGGATGAGAAATCGCGGCCGGTCAGCGCGCAGAGACGGCGCGGGCGGCGCGGAACGGGCGGGGCGGAGCACGCCGCTGCGAAAAATGGGCGAGGAAGGGGGGCACTGACACTGTGACACTGTACTTGTTAGGCACAGCACGCACTGGCGCAGCTGCAGCGGCAGCAGTAGCAGCAGCAGCAGCAGCAGCAGCAGCAGCAGCAGCAGCAGCAGCAGCAGCAGCAGCAGCAGCAGCAGCAGCAGCAGCAGCAGCAGCAGCACGGCCAACAGCTGAGGCCGCGGCCGTCGCTATGGGCCGGGGGTGGCGACGGATGGGACGGCATGGGCATCCACCCGCGACCTGCACTCCCTTACATTGTGCGCGGCGCCGCCCCCCGGCCACCCCCCGGCCGCCCCCCCGGCCGCCCCCCGCCACGGCCCTACACTGCGGCCTAATGACTCTGCAAAGGGTTTTGTGCTCGAGACGAGTGTGCGTCAACGCCCCGCCCCGCCCCGCCCCGCCCCGCCCCGCCCCGCCCCGCCCCGCCCCGCCCCGCCCCGCCCCGCCCCGCCCCGCCCCGCCCCGCCCCGCCCCGCCCCGCCCCGCCCCGATCCCCACCGAACAGAATAACCGCGCCGGCGAAAAAGCGGGGTGCAGGGCCCTCAAGCACTCATCGCGGGGGGAGAAGCCGTAATACATGACGTTCGGGGGCGGCCGCCGGGACCGCACCGGGACCGCGCTAATTCATTAACAGCGTCGTCGGACGAATAAAAACAGAGCGCGCCGTATCGCTGCTCGGAAAGCTATCGGCCATGTATAGCGGCTTCCAACGGGGCTCAGAAGCGGAGGCTGAGAAACAAAAACACTTCGTCCAAGTTCCAGACCGCAAACTCTCGAGAGAAGGTATGAGAAACGTTGGTGCACAAGGGAAATTCACTCATTCAAGTTTCTCATACCTGCCCTCGAGAGTTGCCTTAAGTGTTTTCGTTCTTCAAATTCCGTTTCCAAGTCTTACATTGGAAACCTCTGTCAGGCGGCGTCTGGAACGCCGATGTGTGACGTCATCTGCGAGCGGATCCCGCACTTGTTGCTCTGCGCCCTCTGCGCTCGCGGCCGAGACCGAGACCCGTTTGTCCGAGTTGAATGACCCCCGGGGGATGACTCCCGCGCGGTGCTGGCGGTGTGCTGGTGGCGACGGAAGAAGAATAGAAGCGATAATTGTGCGCTCGAGCCGCGAAAGAGAAGGGGGGTGGAAGGGGCGATGACGCGGGCGGGGGCGTTCCACAATCCATTCATTAGCGGAAGATGACACGCCCATGGTGGGGCTGGCGGGGCTGGCGGACTGACGCTCCCGACCTATCGCCCCCGCGGCCCGGCCCGGGCAGTGTAAACAAATGAAAGCAGTTATCATTTCGACGCGGTGCCCCCCCCCCCCCCCCCCTGCCCCTCCCCCCGGGCCGCCGTCGCCAATGTGCGCCGGGGGGCATGGCCAGACCCGACCAGGGGGCATGGCACGGCCCCACGAGGCCCCGGGGTGGGGAGGACCCTCCGCGAGCCCACAGCCAATGGCGGAGCGCGCCGGGCGCGTCGCGGGGGCCTCGGGGGGCCTCGGGGGGCCTCGGGGGGGCCTCGGGGTCCCGCAGGAGGGACGGCCGCTACTGCCGCTACGCCCTCGCCTTGCTTCGCCCGCCCCGTGTTTACCTTACCCCCTTCCCCTTTCCCCTCCGCACCACAGCGGCACAGAGAGGCCCAGCGGATGGGATGGGAGCTCGGCGGCGGTGGTCCGGAGGTCCGGATGCTGCCGAGCCGTTTGACAAATGGAAGCGGGGAAATGTGTCGCTGGTCTGGATAAACATTCGACAACACCTGCAAAAGAGAAAGATGCAATAAGAGCGAAGATGAGGGTTGCCTGGGGGTGGGAATAAGCTGCGCACGCAACTACTGTGTCTAGTCGACGTGCCGCGTGAGCTGACGTCAAGACACAAAGACAACGGAATAACGCATGATTTTCCAAGGGGCTGATGGGGAGGGGGGGAGGGGGGGCGTTTGTCACGTGACCACGGGCTATCCTCGTCAGCCGCACGCACACGCGCGGGAGTGACGAAGACAAAAAACCTATTTTAAGTGACGAGTCGCCGTCGAACTGAAGAGACAGGGAGAGAGAGAGAGAGAGAGGAGGAGGAGGAGGAGGAGGAGGAGAGAGGAGGTGACTGTTGTTGGTGTTGGGGGTGCAGAGTGATCGGCCACTGACAGATCGCGACCCTGGCCGCCGCCCCGCGCCTCCCCCCACTGCCCAGAGTATCTTTGGGTTTGAATTCCTCTCGCTCTCTGTACTCGGAAGAAACAAAATCAACGTTCAAAAAAAATTGGCCGCTCAATTTTTGAGAACACTCAAAGTGCTTCTGACGTGGCGCGTTCTCTGCAGGATGCGTTGGGATCGACGCTGAATACCTGACGAAAAGTTATGAAAACGCAATGGCAGGACGGTAGGCCGGAACAGCTGGAATGGAAATATTGCACTGGTGTTATTGGTCTGGTGTGTATAGTGTGTAGTGTCTGTGCGTGTGTGAGAGAGGGAGAGAGGGGGAGGTGGGGAGGGGCAGTCTCGGAGGCAGATCATTTACAAACAGAGTGGCTCGAGAGCAGATCTGGGAGGAGGGGGAGGGGTTGCTAACGCCTCAGGACCTCCCCCCTTCCCCTTCCCCCTGCCAGCCCCCGCCCCCTGGCGGAAGGAGAGGGCGGCAGGAGGGGGCGGGGGGCGGAGGAGCGGTGGTGGCGACGGGGGGCGGGGACCGGCCCGGCGTGCGAAGAATGGGTCGGGGAGCATTGCATCTCTCAGCTCAGTTCCCTGCCCGCCGACCCCGCCGTGACGTGTGTACCTCGCCTCGTCTCGCACCGCGCCGTGCTCGTCCTGGTCCTGAGCTGGCAGCGGCTGGCAGCGGCTGGCAGCGGCTGGCCTGGCAGTACGGCCCTCGGCACGCCGCCCGCCCCGCCGCCCCCCGCGGAGCGCGGCGCGCGAAGTGATACCGGACTGGGAGTGGGCAGCTCGCCTGCCCGGGCAGCCTAGCCGGCCTAGCCCTCCCGGCCTCTGCACCGGCACCGGCCGGGCCCGGGCCTACCGCGCGGGACATATCAGTGACACCAGCCCAGCGCCCCGGCGCCTGCCGTGAATGTGAGTGTGTGTGTGTGTGTGTGTGTGTGTGTGCCGTTCAGCAAATCGCTCCGCGCGCACACCGAGGCCCAGGCCCAGGCCCCCTCGACGCGGACAGACATACAAGGTTGGACCTCCCCGCCGTCCCCCCTCCCCGCGGCTTGCGGGGTGCGCAGGGGGCGGCAGGGCGCCGACGTGCGATCAGCTGTCCGGGTCAAGCGGGTCCGCCCTGTGGTGTGTGTGTGTGTGTGTGTGTGTGTGTGTGTGTGTGTGTGTGTGTGTGTGTCCCCAAAGCCCCTGACCATCAGGTGCTGACAGTGCAGTGGCCACATTGTGACGGCGGCCGTCGCCGAATTGATTTGTCTCTGAAGAGAGTCTCGGCCGCGCAGCCACGCCCCCGCTGACGCCCACCCGCCCAGCAGCCGATGACAGTCCAGCTCAATAGCAGCCGCCCCGCCCCGCCCCGCCCCGCCCCGCCGCCTCACTCTCACTTTCCGAGCCACTTTCACCGGGGACGCCGACCTTTCACCCCCGTAATGACGCGCGACCACGACCTCTGCTGCTCGCCCGGCTCGGCTCGGCACTCGTGAGCGCCAGCACGACATCCCTTGCGCCTTGCGTCCGTTTGGAGGAAGCTTTTCACCCTCTTGCATTGCTGAATTATCGTTGAATTATTTGCAATCATTGACGATTGCCGTGCATGTCTAAGTTAAATTATTTAAATTATTGACCAACACTATTTGCACTTTGAAAACATTTAAAAACGACGCGACACCGTCGTGGCCCTTGAGGTCTCGGCCCTCGCTATTTCTCATACACTAATAGATTTCTCATATAATGCCGGACGTCATCAGCGGCCGTCGCTGAGCCGGGGCTGCAGGCAGAAGGGAGGGATGAGGGCTGTCCTCACCTCGGCCCATCCATCGCTCATACTCAGTCAGCCCTACCCCCGCTGCACTCCGAGGATGTCGCACGCCGCCCCAGCCAGAGGCGCGCGACGCGGACTCGCGTGTCCGCGGCCTAAATGGCTTTTGGGGCACCGCGTGAAAATAAAATGAAAGTGTGACAGGACCGGCTCTTAGTTAATTCATTTATTTCAAGCGATGTCGCATCCTCGTCGCACGCACGGCGGGGCGTTGGTACGGACCAGTACGGACGGTGTCCGCGTGGCGCCCGCCCACACCCTCCGGTCCCTGCCTTCGGACTTAAAGAAATTAAGCCAAGTTCCGAGATTTTGGGTTGGAAAAAAAAGTGTCTCTGGGAGGTATACTAAAATGTGTTTTGAGATGCGCTGAGTCAAAAAATTTGGTTTCCCGGGGGGGGGGGGGATTAAACAAATTGACCTGTGGAAGCCTCTGGAGCTCAAACTGTTGGTTCCAAAAAATTCTCGGGCCAGAAATGGATAGATGGGACCTTTCCGTAGTATGATATTTTTTGAAGCAGGCAGAGCATTACGACAGCGGTTTCTGATAGGGTATTCCGGGGACTCATGAGGGCGGCCGGGTAGCTCTTAGGGTGGCCCGTCAAGAAGTACACTGCAATAGAGCTATCAGTTTTTGGTTTGGTGTGGGTTTTTTCTGAAGGAATAATCTATGGTATCGCGTAGTGTCGAATTTTACAAATACGATCCGTGCTGTTGACAGGAAACAGAAGTGGAGGCAATGACTGACCCGGAGCTGCAGCCGAAGGCCACCGGGGCCCGGGGCCCCTGACCCTGATCGGCGGCCGTCGTGGTCCTGGTGCACCTACCAGTGAACCGGTGAAAGTGATCAGTGAAAGTGATACCAAGAGAAAGTGGCCAGTGAAAGTGAGCAGTAGTGATACTAAGTGAAAGTGCCCCAAGAGACACACCGTGATGGGGTTGCCACGGTGATATGCACCAGCAGCAGCTCCTCTACCCCGCGTCCGAGTCTCCCGCCAGGACGACACCGGCGGACAAAGACCGCGCCGGCGGGCCCCTGCCGCTGCATCCACTTGTTGCGCCTAAGGCCCTCCAGGACTACGGCTACCCCAACGGCTACCCGGACTGGATGCCCAGCTTCACTTCCCCGATGAAGGAGATGGAAGGTGAGTCTCCGGCGCTGCCGCTCCGGACCTGTGAGATAGGGTATTTCGGAGAAGATTCAAACCGGAAATAAAGAAGATGTCAAGAAACATCAGCAGAATCAAACCGTGGGTAAAATGGGGGTTGCCGTAGCAGAGAGTATCTCCGCCACGGCATCAGCCACGAGCCAGCGTCAAAAATTTGAGACCTTAGCTCTCGCTGACGATTTGTCACGACCATTTGGTAGGGGTCAGGCAGCTCAAACCTGCTTCGCACGGCCCCCGGAAGCGTCTTCGGAGAACG
This sequence comes from Odontothrips loti, assembly GCA_038380765.1. Classification (NCBI taxonomy): domain Eukaryota; kingdom Metazoa; phylum Arthropoda; class Insecta; order Thysanoptera; family Thripidae; genus Odontothrips; species Odontothrips loti. The sequence goes on from CM076253.1 coordinate 6,813,523, forward strand.
CGCGCTTGTGTGATTCTATCAAATAGTCGTGACATATCATCAGCGAGAGCTAAGCTCTAAAATCTTTGAAGTTCGCTCGTGGCTGACGCCGTGGTAGAAATACTCTCTGCTACAGCAACCTTGATGATACCCGCGTTTATTTTTCGGTAATGTACTTCTTGACTGCTTTTTCATTCCCGGTTTGGACCTTCTCGGAAATACCCCATCGGCCAGACTGGGCACAAACGGCGCCTGCAGGGTGGGCAACCAACGACTTCGGCATGCGTGTGTGTAATGCGGGCTTGCCTACCCTGGCACTCGCAGGCGTCGTCATCTGGCTGATGAAGATGGCTTCAAACCTCCTTGTCACGGCACGGGGTCTCGATTCCCAAGCCGTCATCGCGCGTGCAGTTGGCAGCACTGCCGCCACCTTCTCGACACGAGGTGCCCCAGGGTGTCGAACCACGCAGCGCCGCCTGACAACCTCAAGCATCTCTCTCTCTCTCTCTCTCTCTCTCTCTCTCTCTCTCTCTCTCTCTCTCTCTCTCTCTCTCTCTCTCTCTCTCTCTCTCTCTCTCTCTCTCTCTCTCTCTCTCTCTCTCTCTCTCTCTCTCTCTCTCTCTCTCTCTCTCTCTCTCTCTCTCTCTCTCTCTCTCTCTCTCTCTCTCTCTCTCTCTCTCTCTCTCTCTCTCTCTCTCTCTCTCTCTCTCTCTCTCTCTCTCTCTCACGCGCGCGCGATTTGAATTACGAATATTGACGGTGTCTCTGTCGCGACGCGAGCAGAAGAACGGCGTCAGGCCCTTTCGGAATGCTCCGTCAGCGCGGCTCGGCGGCGCCGGTGACACGAATACCCCCGGTGGGGTACAAAGAGGGGCGGGGCGGGCGGCGGACTGTGTAGATACTAAGCAGCCTGAATAGTTACACACAAGCCGTCAACGGCAGAAAACTATCTCGTCTTAGAACACTCGACGAGGGGCCCGCCTGCCTCGCCACGCTCTCGGCGCTCAGCTGCGATAGCGAGGGGGTTGTTGGAGTGGAGTGGTCAGCGTTACACTCCCCCCTCCCCCCCATGCACCCATGCGCGCGCGCGCACGCGACGACGAGCTGTACAAAAAGGCTTGTGTTTAGCCTCATAGAAAAACCGCACCGTTAGGCTCAAGTCCGCAACCAACCCAAATAAACACAAAGTGTGAGAAATGAGCTCGAGCCCAGCACAGCGCGGTGCGGCAGCAGCGCGGCCTGCGAGAGCGGGCCCTCGAAACAGTCTCTCTCTCTCTCTCTCTCTCTCTCTCTCTCTCTCTCTCTCTCTCTCTCTCTCTCTCTCTCTCTCTCTCTCTCTCTCTCTCGCTCTCTCGCTCTCTGTTATTGTTTGCACCGACTTGGCCCATTAATCTCATAAGGGCGCCCTTCCCTCGCGCTCGGTGAACTCGGCGGTGCGGGGATTTACTGCAAAAACCACAAAGCCAGACCACGAGCGCTGTTGCTGTTGCTGCTGCTGCTGCCGCTGCTGGCGCCGCTGGCATCAAAAAAGTGAAATCAGAAGCGCCGCGCGGCGCCGCGTATCAGGGAGGGCGGTGGGACGCCGAGAATCTTCGGTATGGGAAATTTCTGCGGGCACGCGCGCGGCTAATTTTACTCCCTGAACCGGTGGTTCTCGACGACTGTACTTTGATCGAAGGCTTCCGGTCAGCGTACTCTCTCTAACTAACTAACCGCCGAATTGTCGTTGTGTTCCCGCGGCGATAGGGAGTGTGCGCCGTTGTGAAATATATTGGGTGTCTTACGGACTGACGCTCAGCACGGCGAGTGTACAGGCGCCGCAGCAACAGCCCTGCAGCTTCCGGCCCCAGCTGGCGGCGGTAGCGGCGGTAGCGGCGGTAGCAGCGGCGGTAGCGGCGGTAGCGGCGGTAGCAGCGGCGGTAGCAGCGGCGGTAGCAGCGGCGGTAGCGGCGGTAGCAGCGGCGGTAGCAGCGGCGGTAGAAACGGGAACAGCGGCAGGGCAGGCGGCAGGGCAGGGGGCGATGCATCAGGACGTCACGGCGGTGTCTCGGCCAACAAAACGCCTTGCTAATTGGTATCTGCCCGGGGCGCGGCACGGCCCGGGGGCTCTGTGCTCACGCGGCGCGGACCGCAGCCACGCAGCAGCAGCAGCAGCAGCAGCAGCAGCAGCAGCAGCAGCAGCAGCAGCAGCAGCAGCAGCAGCAGCAGCAGCGCCACGCTTCCCTTCGCGCGGCATGCCGCCGTTGGCCGCCGTATACCTTCGTCCCTTGACTTGACTTCTCGCTCGAAATAAAAGGAGCCACACCTCGCTCGTTTGCTCGGGCTCCCTTCTCTCGCCCTGCGCCCCCCTGCATACCCGTCGTCGGCGTGCGACTCCCCCCCCCCCTTCCCGCCCCGCGCCCCGCCCCACCCCCCGGCCGGCGTAGACGACGCCGCTGGACTATCTGCGTCCCAGAGCTCGCTCACGCGTACGATGGTTTAAAATCAAAAATTTTCTTGTATTTTAAAAATGTTTTTTAGTGATTCTCCCCTCTTCCCCCTGACATTTTCCTGCTTCTGCCCGCGTGTTTCCTCCCTCCCCTCCCGGCCGGTGGCAGCTCCGCGTAGGAATGGAATGCCTGTGGGAACTTCAGATGTGGCGCGGCCGCGGCCCGCCCGGCAGCCAGCAGCCCCTGCGGAACACCCGCGTGTTTGCCGGCATAACCGTCACTTTTCGGGGAGGGGACTTGACTTCTAGCTCGGCGCGCGCGGCTCCTGCGGCTCTTTACGAGGACACTAACATGTCTAGCAAAGGGTGACGCGGACGCGACGGGTCAAGGTAATTCACGGCGCTGCCGCTGCGCTGCGCTGTGGCTGAGGACCAGGGAGCAGGGGGCAGGGAGGGGAGGGGAGGAGGGAGGGAAGGGGCGATACTCCGACCACCCGAATGCCTGCGGTGGCCACCGGCGCCGGCCGTTCCGTTCCATTCCTCTCGCGGAAGAGTTGTGCCGGCTATCGAATGTGACAGCCGGGGGGCACAAACATCAACAACAGGAGACCCCCCTCCTTAAGCGGGAATAAAGCTCGGCCGGAGGGGGAGGAGGAGGGGACCCAGCCCGAAGCCCTCCTCTCCCCCTCCCCCCTGACGCCTCACACTTTCTTGCGCGCAGGCCGACATTGCCCTAAAATTAGCTAGCCGTACGTCTTTTCAGAGAGAGAGAGAGAGAGAGAGAGAGAGAGAGAGAGAGAGAGAGAGA